>JAYMSF010000612.1:0-14828 GCA_036897335.1 Silene vulgaris | reverse complement strand
AAATGACATGTAAAGTAGAGCTAAATTAAGGGGGCAATATGTGTAAATTAGGCACTTATCACTAACCGACAAACTGGATTGTTTATTTCCGGTCTGAATCGGGTACATGCCAGTCTAGGGCTACAAATATGACCAACCTTAGGAAAATTCCTCATGTTACCCTATGAATCGAAACGATTCGGTTTAAACCCGGAAAATACCGAACTTGAAGGGTTCTGTCCAGGTCCCGACCTAACGGGCTGGTCTCGGGTTTTAGGGTAGAAGGTTGTCCGGTATCCGCTAAACACCTCTCTACTTAGACTGACCCATCTGAAGGAGCGAGTTGGATGCGCTCCTGATCCAAACAGATAAATTTTGACTAATCCTTTACGGGTCCAAGTCAGACAACAATTTGGACCCTCTCCTTTTCTTTAGCTCCTTTTTCTCTCTCTAATATACTCATATTATTTTATATATCTCGTTTTTATTCATTACGTTTTTCTACCCAGGCTTATTTAGAACCACCCGATATGTCCAGAATTTGATCCGAATCATTGAAAGTAATGAACCTCCATTTCCCCATCTATTTTGAGGAAATGGAGAGGATCCTTATTCGTCGGACAGATAGAATGGACTGGCCGTAGCCCGATCCTAGCAATGAAATGGACTAGATTACATTGGACTAATGGGATGCCATGCCGTACTTTTCGGTTCATGAGGCAAGCCGGGCTACCCCTCATTTATGTCCACCCCATCTTTTCGTTATTTAATCGTATACTTGTTTTACACATGAGTAGTAGTAGTCCTGGCAAAAGTATATCGAACCCGGAAAATCGATCGAAAATAAAGGAATAGACATTTGACCGTACATCCGAAAGGTATAACTGAAACTCACACTGAAATCTGAATCGACCTGAATTGATTCGAAGTCGAACCGAATTTGTATTATCCGAAATAGACCCAAGATCGAATGAACCTAAACTGTTTCAACCTGGATTGTTTCAATCCGAACCGATATATATACCTGAATCGATTTAACCCGTACATTGATGATTGAAACCCAATATTGAAACCCAAAATGACCTGAATGTACCTATGTGTCACATATATGGTGTCTTTCTGTACATGAGTGTCACCCATTTGACGTCAATGACTTAATATTATATCGTAGTTATACAAAAAAACATTATATATTACTTTTTTTTTAAAAAAAAATTATTTGTATAATATCCAATGTTTTGAATAAAAACCTAATCCCATAATATCCGTTCTGATTATAACCTTGACTCGAATCTCATATTCTCTAATACTGGCCCGTCTCGAACTTTATTTGCACCGACATTAACCCGACTCGAACTTGAACCGACCCGAATTATCCCCAACCGATTAAAAGTGGAAACCGAATAGAAATAGAAAAAAAAACCCGAAAAAACCAAATCCAAAAAAACATGAACCGAAACTGATATGATTAACTCGTTTACCACCTCACCCATGACTAACTCCATTAGTCGGGCGATTACCAACGACAGGATATACACCTCAAACAAACAACCACAAGTCCTAGTCCACTGCCAATTAAAATCACCCAAAAAAAATGGGGTCATTAGATCCACCATCTCAAAGCGGTAAAACCCTAATTCACGACGATGTCGAACAAAACCACCACCACCACCACGAACGCATCAACGTCGAACTTCATCCGCCGGCGAGAGGCGGCGATAACGGTGGCGGAAGGAATAATCCGTCGGAAAACGACGTGTTCAAGAGACGGAAAATCGGTTTTCTTCCATTAGAGGTGGGAACTCGGGTGTTATGCAGGTGGAGAGATTCGAAGTATCATCCTGTTAAAGTTATTGAGCGTCGTAGAACTCCGTATGGTGGTATCAATGATTACGAGTATTATGTTCATTATACTGAATGTATGTATGCATTCCTTTCGGCTTTCGCTTTCGCTTTCGGTTTTCATGTTTATTAGATATTTTTGGTAGGGTTTTAGTGTTGATGCAGTGTGTTTTGTTGATTATGTGTGGATAATTGTGTTGATTTTGATATGATTGTCTGGATTGTTGTTTTTGTTTGTTTGAATTAGGGTTTTGTTGAGTATTAGCTTTCCGTAGATGATTTAGGGGCCGTTCTTTTGGACTGAAACTATCGGAATTAAATTTTGAATTTGTGGACTTCAGTGGCGTACTCAGGAAACTTGACCAGTTGGGTCATGATGTAAATTCAAGAACCACTCAAAAAAGTAATGGGGTCTTACATAGTAAAATCGGTATGATTTTACACATGGCCGCGTTCTATACCCGTCCAGGTAGTACGTTACTGGTGTACTTGAACTGAATTGGACTGCAGTGTGGAGTAAAAATGAAAAGAATTGAAATTAAGTTCACAAGGAGACGTCTCAATGTTAGAAATTAGTGGTTTGATGATATGTGGGTAATTGTGTTATTTTGATCTGTTTGGCAGTGTGATTGGATTGTTGTTTTTCGTTGGAGTGGTTAATAATTTGCTTTGTAGGAGAGAAATGACAGGATCCATTTTCCCTTCTTCTAATCCTCATACTCCTGTTCACTAATCAGGCAAAAGAAATTTCCCCCCCTTCCTTTTCTTCTAAATCCCTCTATCCAAACAAGGGGTTAGACCTGAGAGGATGGTATGCTGGAAGGGTTTTTCCGGCTGTCTCGAGTATGTTGGACACATTTTCTGTTGATTGTGAGAATGTTGGTGTTGATATAGGAGGAAAAAAAATCAGGTTATGGCAGAAATTTGAGTCAGCCTGCAAAAGACTTAAAAGAGCTTGTCATTCTTGGTATGTAGCATAGTATAATACTATGATTAATGATTCTATAGGCGATGTTGATTGTTGTTTCCTCCTCTTGTGGAAATTTATATTATCAAGCCTTAGTGGTCTCATGGTCTGCACTCTTCTATGTACAGTGAAATTATACTGCTGTATCTGCCCTGCCAATGTTAATATTCACTTGAAAGTTTGTTGTCCTCTTTTATAACTGAATGAAAATTTTGAAAGTTGTAAAGAGGTTTAAATTTGCCTGGCTTTTATTTTGGTGTTCGGATTTTATGGAGCTTTTGAGTCAAGAACTGGCAACTTTGTTTTCTCAGGGAGCACCAACTGCTTTGCCTGTATTTTTTTTGGTAATGTATATGACTTATGTGCACTGTAATGTTCGTTGATTGCTTCTGGATAAATGTCCATCAAAGTAGACATGCTGTGAGCCTGCCTTAGAAGTATTTTGCTCACAAGTGTTATATTTATTTATTTATATATTTTCAGTTAACAGAAGGCTTGACGAGTGGATCAAGCTGGACCAACTGGACCTGGATTCTGTGGAGACTGTTGTTGATGAGAAAGTGGAGGATAAGGTGCGCTTATTTGGACCTTTTTTGGTTTTCCGAGTTTTAGTATGCTAGTGGTAGCTGTCATTCTGTTTATCATTATCTGCTGTAGTAGGCTTCTCGTGTGGTAAATTAGCTATAAGATTGATTCTGGTAGTATTGTGATAAATTATTTTGCTCAATGGGTCCTTTTTGTTTTGTTTGGAAGTGGATCCATTCTCTTCAATTTAATTTTCTTTGTTGCAGGTGACAAGCTTGAAGATGACTCGACATCAGAAACGTAAGATTGATGAGATCCATGTGGAGGTACGTAATACGTTGCATTGTTATTCTGGCTTTGCGAGTCTGTTTTAGTTTCCCGTAGCTCATGTTCAAGATAATTGATTATAATAGAGAAATAGAAAAAAACATGCTGACGCATGCTACTTAAGCACCTACATTAGATTATTGGTAAAGAATTCAACGCCATTTCCATGAGTCTTTCCTTGTTTATTTGACGCTCTGTCACCACGACTTAAATTTATAACGTGGTGGATGTACATCATGTTATTGACTCCCAAGTATCTTGTAAGAATTATGACCAGATGGTGTTTATGAACATGTTTGTCAATTTCATCTGATTGTCAATTAGATATATTTGAAATCCCTGAATCTATTTGGCGCACTCTTCCCCTAGCTGATATTCTGATGCATTCCAATAGTATGACAAATTTAAGACTGAACCTTTTATCAGAGGATTCTGAAAGAATGTCGTTAGTTCACAAAAGTGAAAAATATAATGAGAAGTATAATTTGAACTCATGAAATATGCCAGTCTTCTCTTGAAGTTACTGAGTCACGGAGTTTCATCTTTGAAAATGCAGGGTCATGAGGAGCTGGATGCTGCGAGTTTGCGTGAACACGAGGAGTTCACAAAAGTGAAAAATATAGCAACTATTGAACTTGGTAAATATGAGATCGAGACGTGGTATTTCTCTCCCTTTCCACCGGAGTACAATGATTGTGTAAAGCTGTTTTTCTGTGAGTTCTGCCTCAATTTCATGAAACATAAGGAACAGCTACACCGTCATATGGTAAGCTGTCTGTCTGTACTCGCAATAAATTCCTTGACTGAAATTCATTTCAGGAATACTTGGAATTTGATTTTTGTGTTATTGTACATAGCTTAGCAGCAGTTACTGCTCTTGTTTCCACATAGTTGATGACCCAGAATATAATATTGTATTGTTTGATGTAAATTTATACGATGCCAACTTTTGTTTCTTATCTTGGCAGTGCCAAACTTGTGAACTGATTAATGAATTGAATTTACTTGTGACATCAGAAAAAATGTGACCTTAAGCATCCTCCTGGAGATGAGATCTATCGAAGTGGGACATTGTCAATGTTTGAGGTACTGTCTTCTAACTCCACTCCTGTCAACTTTTAAAAATTATTGTTTGATGCATCTTATGTCAGTCTTATACTCCTACACGCTTCACATTTTTTGTTGTAGGGTGGTTAATGTTCTTAGATGAGATTAGATTTTAGCGTGTATGAATTTTAATTTCTGTTATTTTCATGCTTTTTTGTTTGTACTATGCTTTATACAGGTTGATGGCAAAAAGAACAAGGTTTATGGGCAAAACCTTTGTTATCTGGCAAAGCTATTCCTTGATCACAAGACACTGTATTATGATGTTGACTTGTTCCTGTTTTATATCCTTTGCGAGTGTGATGATCGAGGATGCCATATGGTTGGTTATTTTTCCAAGGTATGTTTAGTCAGCTTTGGTACCTTATTATTGCATTAATTTTTGTCAGATGCAATTGTAGGTCTTCGGCTGTGATATGTAAACAATTATTTGCTGCCTTGTTTACTTTCTACCATGTTATCGAGTTTGTTTCCTTTGATTCGTCGTACAGTAATGAGTTATTTTTGTGAAATTTTCTTTGGTTTTACTCCCAATGTAAACAAGCCATTATTAGCTGTAGTATGAGTCAGCCATCTTGTTTTGCTACTGCATTATCTTTCATTTCTTGGAAAATTAGTTATTAAACTACTTAACAGAGTCCTCGACTCTGCTAAAAAAAAGGCATAGTTACGTCAGAATGTACTTTTAATGGCCTTCTTCTCATTTCTGTTTGGCCCTCTTCCTAAGTTTCTTGTTGATGTTGATGCTATGGGCCATGACAGTAGTTTACTAATGTAGTATGATTCTGGCTTCCTGTATTTGGCTGCTGAGCTATCCTTTGTTTATGCAGGAAAAACACTCGGAGGAAGCCTACAATTTGGCATGTATTCTTACCCTTCCACCTTATCAGAGGAAAGGCTATGGCAAATTCCTTATTGCATTTTGTAAGCTATCTGCCTTCATTATATCCACAAGTGACTTGTTAGAATTTGATTATAGTGATAGCTCTGTCCATGATCATAGCGCAAATGCGTGTTTAATATTTTGTTAATTGAAAGTCTTCCGTGAAATCTTTTGCATGTGCTTATAATAGCTTATGAACTCTCAAAGAAAGAAGGGAAAGTTGGCACACCAGAAAGACCACTCTCAGATCTGGGGATGCTGAGCTACCGGGGATACTGGACACGTGTTCTTCTGGATATTTTGAAGAAACACAAGGGAAACATTTCCATCAAGGTAAGCTTATCATAGTATAACCAGTAACTCGAGACCCCTTCTAGAATTGAAAGTAAAAGAGTCACCTTAAGTCATGTACTCTTGAATGATATTAAATGGCTCACCAAATAAAAAAGCTTACCGTCAATGATAAAATGGTCCCAAACATTATGAAAATATACACTAGCTAAAAGGATTACCATCCATTAAAATTGATGCAAAAACTATGCATAGTATAAAAACGCGGTGTCGAAAACAGCCTTGAATTTCTGTATAGGAATAGTATGGATATAATAGCGAGTATAAGTTATTGCCAAACTATCTCATACAAGCAGTTGCGTAGTATAAAAATGCGGTATTGGTAATACTCCGTAGTTGCTAATCTCAGTATAGGGATGTACTGTAGCTAGTTGTGTCCATGATTTTGAAAATGTGGACTGAGTGCATTCACCTCATTATAAGATCTGAAATTTTAGTTATTTCCCTTGGCATGTCAGGCGTTTATCTCTATGGTGTGATATGTACAGGAACTAACATGGTGTTCTATTACGTAATGGGGCGTTATGTAACATAAATGGAACATTTTAAAGTTTAAACCCATGAGTACATGACGCATACTCTGTAAACTAAATTTCTTTGCGAATTGTCTGCAGCACACAATTCCTTGTGCTCTTCTTGAAGTTGGTACAAACATTAAGTGGCAGCACACCAGCACTCATGATTTAGTTTCAAAATTCATGACCACCACAAATGCATTACGACAACTTTTGCAGCAAAAACCAACTTTTTACTCTTTAAATCAATGTTTGGCCGAATAAAATTTCAGTACAACAGTCTCTTTGAAAAATGTGTCCTGTCTGTCTTATGCTGTGATGGATGTGGCTGCAGGAGCTCAGTGATATGACCGCCATTAAAGCAGAAGATATCCTCCAGACCCTCCAGAGTCTTGAACTGATACAATATCGCAAAGGGCAGCATGTCATATGTGCAGATCCTAAGGTCTTGGACCGTCATCTCAAGGCAGCTGGACGCGGAGGTTTGGAGGTCGACGTTGCCAAGCTTATTTGGACTCCTTATAAGGAGCAGGGCTAATATTTCTCGCTTCTCTACTGTTGTATTCTGCAGTTTTGTCGCCTTTAACAAATCTAACTGCATGGTTTAGATGTAGCGGGAAACTGATAATTCTACTCGGTATTTGTCCGAGTTGGGTTTTTGTAATTTGTATATAAATGTAATCTGTAGATCATCATAGATAACAAGTAGTAACAACTGTAAGAAGAATTTTTATTTAATTTTCCTGTACCAATTTAGCCGCACTTTATTGAGCCTCTTAGAATGACATTATGACAATCAACGTATAAGTGACATTCTTTACCCTGATTGATAAAGGTAAATTGATTTAAACAGTTTTGGTGTTTCAAGAAAAGAATGCTTGATTGACATTTTTACATTGCACTGGGAATCCTGCTGCATGTTTCGGTGGATTCTATTTTCTTACCCACGAACTAAAAAGTTCATACGAGTAGTTTCAACAATTTATGACTTAGGTATGGATTCTGCTGGAATAGAGTTGTTCATGGGTCATCCTGTGTGTCGAACCTGATATGTCCGGTCCACAAAATAAGCAGTTGTGGAGAATAATCGTGGCTTCGTCACTTGTATCGAACCCGATATGTCCGGTCTGCAAAATAAACTGTTGCGGAGAATAATCTTGGCTTCATCACTTGTTGGAAATTTGGAATATGGTACTTACTTAGAGATGAGGATTAGTCCGACGCCAACAAAACATCAACTTATACATCATATCATATTCGATCCATATAATCGAATTAAATCGTCTACTTAATACTGCGTACATGACTTCGAAGATTTGGCCCTATAATAGTATAATCAATATCATCAATCAATTCATTTCAAAATATTCCGTATGCACGAATGAACGATTGCACGAGTGTGTATACGTCCTTCGTATAAAGTCAAGCCAGTCAATATTCTATTAGAAAAAGTTTATCTTGACTCTTCTAAACATGTAAATCCAACAGCAAACGGCGTCGTCTAAACCCAAAACCGCCAACAACAAACACCTTTCGCGCGAGAAAACTCCTCTCTCATCGCATTATCAATGGAATCTCCGGGGACGACGACGACGGCGAACTCCGGTAGGTTTCGATACTTCCGATGCAGTATTTTCCGGCGATGTTGCCGTTGCTTTTGCTGCTGTTACACTTTTCCTTGATTTTCTCTCTCCTCAATTCATCGTCTTCATCAATGTCGATTTCGCTGCTCATCCTATGTTGTCGATTGCTGTATATTTGCTTCAATTGAAGGTTTGAATATTATCGCAATCCTCTTATTTAGTCTCGATTATTTGAACTCAGTATTTCTGCATTGTTTGCGTTGATTTCGCTTTAGTTTGTGTATTAGATTGTTAGTTTAGTTACGCGATTTCTGTTTGTTTCTCGAATCGGTTAGTTCGCTTATATGCGTTGATTTTGATTATCATAATTCTGTTTAAATTAATGTCGATTATTTGATTTCTGTATTTTATGCATTGATTTAGCTTTAGTTTATGTTAATCTGTGTATCAGATTGTTAGTCTGTTTACGCGATTGCTGGTGTTTTTTTTTGAAGCGGTTAGTTCGCTTATATGATCACTGTTATTTGATTCAGTTTAAGGTATGAAGAAGATTGTCATAATTCTCTCAATATTGTTTGCGCCGGTTTCGCTTTAATAGTTTATCAGACTGTAAGTTTGTTTACACGACTCCTGGCGCGTTTAGTTTTCTTGTGTAATTAATTTCTGATTTGAGTGACTATTATCGCGACAGTTAGCTTAAGATTGTGGTAAAATTGCTATCCAGTTTCTTTGTTTGTTTATGAAAAATAATTTGCATCAGTTTAGCTATAGTTATACTATTAGGTTTTAAGTTTGTTAACGTGATTTCAGTTCTTTGTTTCGAATTTTTTTTTTGCTTATATAATTAATCATTTGAATAAGCCTTGTCACAACAATTAGCTAGTTAGCTTAAGACTGTACTAGAATATGTTTTCTATTTTCTTTGTTTGTTTTGATGAAAAGGTTAATTTAAGCATGCTAAGTGGTAAATTCGTAAGTTTCATCGTCATTTAGGCTTTGCGATCACTTATGTGGTGATTTTAGCTTTGAAAAATTTGCACCATAAATAACGATGACGATTCTAAATGATTCCACTCATATTATTCAGCGAATGAATGGATTTTTCATGGTTTTGTGAGTGGCCGAGAGATGATCAAATAGTCATTTTGTCAGGAAACCTTGTACAGAGTATATGTTTTAGCGTCTTTAGGAAATGCAGAAATCGTGTTTTTGTGAAGGGAGAAGTGTTCAGTATCGTGTCTTCTTCTTTATGCATGTATGAGCATACACTTGCTGCTTGCACTAGGAGGAAGAACATAGAGCCTTTGTTTTTAGGTAAAGATTCGCTATAACTAGAGGCTTGCAGAAAACCGTGGGCAGTCTCAAATCTCTGACCAAGGGATTAGGAGATATGACTAATGTGCATCATCATAGGAAAAAACTAATGAGACAGTGGAAAGAAGTGAAAAATTAGATGGTATCAAGTATGGTGGATTTGAAGGGTTATGTTCGTAGTCTTTAGAATCAGTCATGATTTTGTATACTGTATTTTCTACCGATGAGGTAACAGCGTATGGGAAGTTGAAATGTTATTATATTAAATAACGAAGCATTGCGATCACCTAAGTAGCACTTGTGTAAACTGTAATCGTGTTATGTGTGATTGAGTTGTGACTTGTGAGGTATCTTTAGTGCCTTCTTTTTGTTGGATGGTCGTATGAATTTTGGAACTCAAGAAAGAATTCCGAGTCAAACTATTTTTAGTGTGCATCGCTATTTACATGTTAGTAAAGCCATGTAAGTGGCTCAAATCCACTTTCCTTCTCACCCTTATAATGGCATTTATTAATACTCAAATATTGTTTGGATCTTTTTGTGTTTTACTAAATCTGGTTTTTCAGTCACTCTCTATTTGATGCATGGAAATTCTCGCTGTCTTGTGAACCTACTACAAAGTTTTAGGAGTTTAATACATTTCCTCCTATTGTTTTCTTCACAGTTCATCGTCAAGCTATGTATCATAGTCGGGTAGATCACTTGGAATTTCAGCCTCCCTTTTTAAAGCAGGCTTACCTTCTTTCCTTTGTTTGGTTTTGTAATCCCACTTCTAATTCTAATAACACCAAAGGGAAAATTATAGTGAGCCGGGGGAGGGTAAGGGAGATCCAACCGTACAGAGATAGTTGTCCAGGGATGGGAGAACACAAGCACTTGTACCAGCATGAAATGGTAGACAAATTCCCGAGCGGGGTTGTTAACGCTTGAAGCTGGGTCCCTCTCTAATGTCAAAGAACTTTGTGTATTTGAATAGCTACTATTGTACATCTGAAACCTTTCCAGTTTTGGGAAATTTCTGGGCTGGATTTTAGTTCTAGTTTCAGCACCTCTTGATTTGAGATGTCCAGAAAGAATCTCTCTTTTGAAGCTTCATCTGTTGTAAACCGTGACCAAAACATATCATAGAAATTCAGGGTTTCTTTTCGTTTAGTGTTCAGCATAAGTTGAAGGATCTAGGCCTTATGGACGTGGGATATGGAAGAACACTAGTATTTTTATCCACTGTCACCCTTCTGTAATTTAGTTACTCTGTAGTCTTTTCCAGCTTTTTTTCGCAAATAAACTTTGGTGCTTGTATGCTGCTGCATAATTGAGATTGAATACCCCGCCTGTTCTTTGTATCTTTTCCCTAAATTTTCCATTTACGAAATATTTTTGTAACCATTTATTGCTGGGTTGGTTAATAACATGTTGAGTCTTTCCTTTTTTTTTTTTTTTGAATGCTCATTCTTTCAGAGACCCCTTCCTTTTCCCTCTGAATAATTTTGAGGTAAATATATAGTCCCATCGCCATGCTGCTAATCTGACTTCAGCAATGAATTCTCAGAGCTACATGTTTAAGCCTTAGTGATATATTGTCAGCTGGAATCTGTAAATTTTGCTCCAGATTGTACAAGTCTTGAGTTATATTCCGTTGGAAACTCGGAATTTTTAATGTTGAATGGACCATAAAATTTTTTAGCGTATTGGTAGGCAAACACTTTCAATAGAATACAATAGGGCACTGGCTGGAAAGACATAGCGTGTCATTCTTGAAATGGAACGTTCATATTTCAACTAGTTTCTCTGGCTAGCTGTCCTTTTTTTTTTTCACTCCGTCGGACTTTTAGATTTGTGGTTCTTAGGAACTTTCGAGAAATTTAGATGGATGATAGTGTCTGATGATGCATAAGAGAGCGGAATTCCCCCTACATGTTCTGGGAAATGGAAATCATGATTCTGTACGTTGCACTTAAGAGTTGTGTCACGTATTTATCTAGCTTCATCATGGACTAAGGCAGTTATCCGCGACAAGTAGCTCTTGTTATCACTCTTCTTTAAAGGAATTGAGTTAATCCTAACATTATTATAGTTAGGATGACTTTTCCACTATTTTTCTATTAGGAAAAAGAAATAATTCATTTGTTTTACTTCGTAATTTGTCAGCAGGTCTCGCCTCGTATGGGAATTTCATCTTTAAAGAGTGGAACAACTAGTGTTTGATTTTTAGTTGGTTGTTTCTTGTAAACTAGCCAAAAATGTTGCAACTTTTTTTTTTTACCAGGAACGTAATTTACTGTATCTACAGTATAGGTCTTAGTTGTAAGTCAAATCTCTAAATCTAATGATTGCCAGCTTCCCTTGAAATGCATGTGATATATCATATATAGACAGAAAATAGAAAGGCTGCAATAAAAGGATCTCATTGTCGATTCCTGAACATATCCCCATCATTGAAGCCCCAGTATGTAGTTTTTTTGAACATCTATTCGACATGGTAGCACTCGAACCCTATTGTTGAAGGAATCTGGCAAGTACGTAGGACTAGCTTCTTGTACTATCTTTCCTTATTTTTTCTCCTTGTCTTGCTCCTCCTTGTCTTTAAATGATTTCTCATAGTTGTTCTGAGTCGGTCTTTTTCACTTAACTATGATGACCTGACATCAGCTCTAATAACTACCCACTATAGTAACATTATTACCTCGGGTTTACGTAATCCCTCAAAAACTCTCGCCTATGGTATATGGTGTGTTTAACCTTCCGTGTTAAATCTAATGTTTCAAACTAAATCATTGTAAGATTGTAATTTGTAAATATAAATCTCACCGGTAATTGTACCAGTTAATTGCTAGTCGTACTTCTCATATGACCGTGACTGTTTCTTGTTATAACCGAGTTAACTTTGAACATTAGTTTTTCACTACAAAATTTCTAATCGTCACCCGGACCTGAAGTAGGATGGTATTTTCTTTGCTTATTTTGTTTTATTGGAAGAGACTTCAAACGTGTCGATGACATGAAATGTTGCTGCAATTTGTACTGTGTTTTTCAGTAATTGTTCTTCCCCCATGTATGACTAACTAACCAATAAGTCTTGCTGAAGACGGCCACATTTCGTGACAAACTGAAGACGGGGCTAGGGGCTAGATGTGACCCATTTATTAGTTATTGGATTATACACAGTGTTTTCTTGTGCATTGTCTTCCAAAACAAGGTGGTTTTTGGGCCATGATGGGTTATGGGCCACTTTCCCTGATTTCTTTGGCTTTAGAACTAGATTAATGAAACTAGACTTGTAAACTGTCCCATTTTGTGCGTCTCCTTTTCCTCTCCTTCACAAATCACAAGTAGGTCAATTAATTGACAATACTTAACTTTGATCTTTCAATTCTCATGAAACCGAATTTGACTACCTATACTTTATCTCAACTCTTGCATGTGCATGTAAATGGCCCATGTTTTCTTTTTAAACTTGACCATACCAAATCTTTTTGATACCTCTTCCAGTCATGTAGCAACGTCGTCGCAAATTAATTTTATCCGTCAAAGTGTCAACCCATAGTTACTACCGGTAAATTGCATTTGATTACCTACCTGCGCATTGAAATCTGGCATTTTGAACGGAACTGGTTTTCCAGAATTGGGGCGAAACTGTGAAACCTGAGGAACATAAGCTTTGCATGTTCCATGTTTGCTACCTATTTCGTACCGTTTTCCTTTATTTGCTCTACTAATATGTCTTCCGTTTTGTTATTTAAACTAAAGTCGAGTATTAAAAGGTAACACAATGCGGACCTAGTTTTACCGAGGGTTGAGGCTGACAAGGATTTGTAGCGGACAGACAAGCGGGTTCGGGTTAGCAGATTTAAAACTGCCTTAACTTAATGAGTGAACCTACGTCTTTTATTGTTTAAAAATGCAAATTCCGAGCACATTTTCTTAAGCCCGATATAGGCTGGGTCTATTAGGTCGTTCCGCCACGATTCCATGAACAGCTAATTTGGACACCTTAAGGAGGGAAAGCATAAATTTGCGGGGATGGACAAAAAGCATGAGATTTAGTTGAGAGAGACAGAGAGAAGTGATGGGTATTATTTTGCCTCCCACAATTTCCCCCTTGAAAGGGCAACATTTTCGGTGTGACTGAGAAATCTGCTCTCCCAGGTTTTATGTTTTTTTTTTTCTTTTTCTTTTTCTTTTTTATTATAGAGAGTAGAGTGAAGAAAAGATAGTTAGGTACAGAAGAGACATGTCAGGCAGGGGAGTTTGAGAGAATCATAATCACGTCCATTGCTTTTAAAGGGTAGGAATAGAATCGAATCATTCAAAAGCTTTTTTACCAGAGCTCTTACTACCTTGGAATCTTTTTTTTACCCTGCTACTGTTAAAAACTCACTTCTTTTCATCATTCTTTCTCAACTGAAATGATTTGTCATTACTCCGTACTCCTTTACTAGAGTACTCGTACAAGGGTAGCCCGTAAACAAATATCGGCCGACTAGTATCGCCTTGGAGGGTTGGTTAACGTTTTCCGGAATTGAATTTCAAACTTTGTTTTGTGAGAGAATACCTTTCATAAAGCTTTTTACTTAAAACGCTTTGTGCCAAAAAAAAAAAAAGAGTAAAAACGATAAGATAGGTTAAATTGTTTGTTTGTTACCTTACCAAAAAGGACCACAATAAAAATTATAATTAGCCAAATAAAGGAAGCTAAGGAGAAAAGTAGAGATTTTGACTTTGGTATAGAAAAATGTTAAGAATCTTCTATAGCTTTCTGTTTTAAGTAAGCTGAGTAAAAACGGCTTACCATTTATGGTCTGTCCATTTTTTTGTCATTCTGTTGCGTATAATTTGATGTTAGACAACAACTACTGCATAGATATATAGAATAAAAGTCATGAACTTTTAGTTTTCATAGAAACCCCTCTACATTGAAAATTATCCATGATCAAGAGTTTTGGACTTTGCTTACAGAATAGAATCATATATTAGGACGACAACGACGATAATTAAAAATTACTACTACTACTACTACTATTACTACACATTCCTAGCTAATATTTTGCTTCTACTAATAATGATATAAATTTCGAAAAGCCCTTCTCCGAAGGACGTTAAAGAACGAACATCAGCTCCTCGATTCATCCGTGTTCTTCTTAATACGACTTGAAAAAAGAACCATGTTACCGGTAATTAACACCTCAACAATGCCTTACAACACTACCACTAATTTCATTTTTTCGACACAAAATGAAGTTAGTGGCAGTGTAAGGAGTCTGTTTTTAGTGCCTATTGTTGTTACCAAAAGAACCAAGGTGGGAAGAAAAGTGGTGTATTTTTTTTTTGCTGAACCATCCTGTCATTTCTCTTCTTGTGTTTTTTTTTTTGAATTTTTTTTTTTTTTTTTTTTTCTTTGAGGCCTTTCTTTTTTGGTTACTCATAGAAATGAGGGA
>JAYMSF010000611.1:0-14829 GCA_036897335.1 Silene vulgaris | reverse complement strand
AACAATTTGGTGTTTCTGATTCTTGGAAACTGCTTTTAAGAAATTAAACAAAAACTCATTTTTAACAATTTAGGTCAAACATGCTCTTAATTTTCTAAAAATGTTTTTTTCAAAAGTAGAAGCATTGAATTGTTGATTCTATTTTTATGGGCAAAAAGATGGTTTTTTGGCTTTTGAGAAATTCTTGTTTAGTTTTTACATAATGATGTATTTGGCCGAAAAGTGTTTTTAGGACCAAAAACACTATTAAAAGTCAGGCCAAACACACTTTTATTAGTCTCATTATAAACTGGTATATCTCTCTAAAGATGTAGACAGACGGGTCAAATAATCTCATTTCGGAAAGGAAAAAACTCATTTAAACATGCTTATAATGTGCGTAGCAGGACAAAGCAGGTAATTCCGCATTTCTTACCCAAAATCTGACAGTTAATGCACACATTTATCAGTCTCAGTCACTAGTAGTGGCATTGTTGGAATCCGGAGAAGCCAAAATGAGTATGAATCAGTGTAACTCAATTCGATTCAATTCGAAACCCTAATTTATCGATCATCACCAATCTCTAATACAACATCATACCAATTATCATATCATCATCTCAAGAAATTCAACAATGGCGTTGAAATTTCCATGCGCAGAAATCGCAAAATCAAATCCATTGTTTCTAACTGTATATATAACTGTAATTATTGGTGTATTTTTGTCCTCCATTTTTGTATTCACTGCTGTTTACTCCTCCAACGCTGCTAAATATCCTTCCCTTTCTTTCTCCTCTCTTCATCTCGGTATGTTTCTGCTAAATTTCACTGTTTTTTTTGGTGCATTATGTTGATTCTTCAACTTAACGATTACTTTGTCGCGGCAATATTGGTTATGCTACTGTAAGACGGTCTTATTCTATAATTTGTGTATTCTATTTCCGATAGTAATTATATGATCCTGCCCGTTACTGACGGAGTGAAACGGATTCTAAGGCATGATATGTGTAATTTGTCGAGTTTTTTCTTTGACGAGGAAGATTGGCTGATTATGATATTATTATGCTACATGGAGACTGTGAGGGAGATTTTGAAGCATTGTAGCTCTTTGCCTATTTATTGATCAAAAGACGGTGAATGTTCGTATTTTTGTATAGAGCGTCTGGTTGGTTTATCAGAATTTGTATTTGTTTAGAGAAGCTATGTGTCTGAGAGTAAATATTAGAAAGAGATTTGATCCATGGGTTAGGCTCTGTTTTTTTGGAGCTGCAACTTAAGTTAGTTTTCTTCAGCTTATACCCAATTCACACCAGTTTGCAGCTCAAAATAACCGAGATTTAGCATTTTTAGTGGTTGCTACCAGAGTTCAAACATATATGGACCCTGATACAAGGGTTCATACACTAGGTACGCTACTCGTGGTTGAGGAAAAATTGGGAAACATGCATATGATGGACCGATGGTAAAATGTGGCTTTTTTACATGTTTCATTCGTTTAAATGGTAAGCCTTGGTGGTTCCCACACTGTTTCTAAATGATCTACTAGCCTCCATGTCTCCTTGAAGCAGCAAAATGATGAGTTTACTTTGTAGGAATAACAGAATAATTGGATTGGTTAACTGATTCTATGTTCTTCAAGTGGTGTTTCAGGAGTGGGTTCTGTTTCACATGCTCCAACGTCTTCTCCATCTTCAGATCCAGGCCCATATTCTGCGTTGCAACTCAAGTCTCCAGGTGTAATTTTGAAACCTATCTGGGAGTCCCCTTCAACCAAGAAAATGCCTTCTCTCGAGACCTTTCGCCTAACAAAAGATTTGGTGGAGAAGAGGGTGAAAGATAATATTATAATAGTGACGTTTGGGAACTATGCATTCATGGATTTTATCCTTACTTGGGTTAAACATTTGACTGACTTGGGTCTGTCAAATTTACTAATTGGTGAGTGTTTCCAAACTGAAAAGCTCTGATTACTGGGGGAGAATTTTTCGTTGATTGCAGTATTTTTTTTGGATTATTCTCTTTGTTGATAAGATTTCAAACTTCAAACAAAAATTCCAAACATGTAAAAACACCGTGATGGCATCTAAAACCCCCCAATTGGTTTTTGCATGTATAAGTTTTAGTGTCATACACTCATATACTGATATAGTATAAGTATGAAACAATTTGTTATTTTGACTTGTTATTGTAGGTGCAATGGATACCAAGTTGTTGGAAGCATTGTACTGGAAGGGTATTCCAGTTTTCAATATGGGAAGTCACATGAGTACTGTAGATGTCGGTTGGGGATCACCCACTTTTCATAAAATGGGAAGGGAAAAGGTTATCTTGATTGACTCTATTCTCCCGTTTGGATACGAATTACTGATGTGTGACACAGATATGGTTTGGCTGAAGGTATTCATATGAACTCTTCTACAGCTTCACTTATGTTTGCTCATTAGCCATGTAATAATGTTGATGTTGTTAGTTGGTCAAAATTTTCTCATGTTTTCATCACGCAAATTATGTTAGTGGTTAATTGTTAGTATAGTATGGGAAGTTGTAACTTCAAAGCATTATCTACAAGGTATGTACATTGCTACAATTTTCTTTTGTGGCTATGAAGAACTTGTGGAGACTCACAACTTGAAAGCTTAAGTTGATGTATTTGTTGAAGTAAATGCTTGTAGCCAGTTGATATGGAGTGTTTGGATGTTGACTATGGTCAATATACATATAATATCACAATCTAGGATGAAGTGTGTTGCCACTAGTTGATGTCATTGTCTGAATAGGCGCCTGCATTCTTGTTTTCTGATATTATACGTTTCACTGTCGCTTGGTTTTTAAAGGAGCTGTAGTTTTTATTGTCCTTGTTAATTTCTGTGCGGACATTTGAGGCAATAAATTTCTGTGTGTTCTGGGACTTGTGGCAATAAAGGTCTGTTTGTGAATGCATCTTATTAGGACTAAGTTTCTGTCTCCTTCTCTATGCTTGTATGCACTGGTAGGTATGACAAATTCCATGCTCATGATTGATTTAGTTCCCCACCCCGCCGGTTAGCGACTTTGTCCAGTTTGTCTGTTTTGAAAAAAATGTATGCTCGACATATGTTCACTCTACTCATCAATTTGTTAGCTCACAATAGATGATTCATGTTTAAAAAGTGCATTAGTATCTCCTTGCTATATTGTTTATGGCTACTACCCCCTTTTTCAAATGCTTCATTTCAGTCTCATTTAACAGAATCCTCTCCCATATTTTGCCCGCTTTCCTGAAGCTGATGTTTTGACTTCAACTGATCAAGTTGTGCCAACTGTCGTTGATGACCAACTGGACGTGTGGCAACAAGGTCAGTCAGTAATCATATTATGGAGTGAATCTATTACTTTTTTTTTTTTGAGAGGAGTGAATCTATTACTTAAGCTATGTGAAAAGATGTTCCTACTAGATACCTTTATCTGCACAATAGGGAAAAGAAAAACTGTCTGTGGCTCACACTTGCACGAAATTTTACAGAACTTTTGCTTAATTCTAGTATGTGAATAATTGTTCCGAAGTAATTGTGTGATACTCCGACCTTTATCAAATATAAGTGATGATATGTTATTGGAAACATTGTCCTTTTTCTTAATTACAGATTTTTCAGAGTTATGATTTACGTGAAGTCCTTGTCTTAATGTGAAATTAGTTAGTGCGGAGATCATCTTTAGTAAACCAACTCAAACCTATTGGTGAAAACAGGTGTAACGCCTTTCCAATATGAATATATATAAATATTCAATTATCATGATTGAAAAAAACGATAGTTTGTTTCACCGCGCTATGTGTTCCATCATACCAATGAACAGAGTATATGTATTGCATCTGAAGCAAGGCGAGGCAGTCTTGACTGTTTTGCAATAAGAACTGATTCATAGGTGTTTAGAACTGGAGTTGATGATATTTTTACTGGCTCAACAGTTAGCGGTGCTTTCAACATTGGAATATTTCATTGGAGGCCAACAGATTCTTCGAAAAAATTGGCAAAAGAATGGAAAGAGATGCTTTTGGCTGATGAAAAGATATGGGATCAGAATGGATTCAATGATATTGTGCGAAGACAACTGGGGCCTTCCGTTGATGATGAGAGTGGTCTTGTATTTGCTTATGACGGAAATCTCAAGCTGGGGCTCCTTCCAGCCAGCATATTCTGTAGTGGGCATACATATTTTGTTCAGGTAAATTCTGTCTGTGATTTTCTGTATGCAACACGTGGTATCATCTTTTGTGCCTATTGCCTAATAAGGGGGATACTATGAACAGTTTGGATTCTTGAAGCCTGTGTCAGTTGAGAGGAGCTTGTGCCTTTTTTACAAACGTTTGTCTTAAGAAGTGCTTGCAACAGGAATAATTAGAAGAGATTATTAGGAATTGGAGAAAGATAATGGAATATATCTATAATCCTTTAATAGGTATCACGCAAACCTTAAGGGGTCTTTACACTTAAGAGTGTGATTGTTGGGATTGTTCCATAGTACTATGGGTTTGGCAATCAGTAAGCAGAATCAATCTGGATCTCTCATAGGATTAGCTGAATTATGTGATGGGTCAAATACAAAACAACATTACCTTAGTGCTTCAAAGACGCTGACCTATCACGGTCTAAGGGTTTGGTTTAGACATTAGAGAACAATTCAGTTATAATAGGAACATAAATTGGTTACTTCCAGATGATCTGTAATGGAAATTGATTCGACCGATTGACTTTTCATAATACAAGAAACAGCAAACAATTTAGTCAAGCGTTATTCTCATTCCATCATAGAGAATAATGAATCTATGTCCTAGAGATGGAATTGGTGGCCAATATAGAATATATTCTCTTTTTTTGGCTGTAGTGTCAACTAATAAAAGTGAGTGAAAATTTTACGAGGTTTCTAGGGTGCAAAGAAAGAGGGCATTGTGAAGGGGAAGGATTTGCGTAGACGGTGAAATTTGATTTTGGGTGGGTAAAACTCAATTCTACCTAAGCCTTTCCCTTCGCAATGTCATAAACATATACTGTCTGTCTGGCTTATAAAAAAGGAGACTAAAGTGAATAAAGTAGATATACTCCGTATATCATAAGCTTATTAACTGTCGTTTTTACTGGATGTCTTTGAAGTTTTGTTTTTCTTTTTCTTTTGCAGGCCATGCCTCAGCAATTCAAACTTGAACCATATGCAGTGCACACCACATTCCAGTATGCAGGTACTGTAGGCAAGCGCCATCGACTACGGGAAGCCATGGTGTTTTACGATACACCTGAGTACTATAACTCTCCAGGTAAATTATTATTAATTTTTCTTTACTATTCGTATAATCTTATTTTTGATTACATGACAGTTCTGTGGAAAGATAGCTTATTACTTTTCCATGACTGTTCCACCATTCCAATGCATGTGGGTTATACTCCATTCATTTCTTTGAGTGACATTACTTGAGAAAAATAATAAACTATAGAAAAGTAGAGAGGAAAATTGAAAACACAAAAATTGAAAATACAAAAATTGCTGGTAAATTTTCACAAGTGTAGTCTATCCGTGACCCTTCAAAATCTTCTAATGGACTTGTATAACACAATCACGTTTGTTATTATATCAATGAACAAAATTGCACAAACCATGTGAATCATGGTTGGATTGGGCCGTAACCGCGTGACCCACACGATCCACAAGCAGTATAGACCACCAGCCATCTGTTTTGACTTTAACCTATTGGTTTACATTATTAAGAAAGCCGTTTTAGTGTGTATTTGCGTGTTAGAATACACTTAATCTGTTACTGGTGAATCTGATGCAGGAGGTTTTTTATCTTTTAAGCCTTCTATTCCAAAGAGTCTGCTGTTAGATGGGGAGCATAATGTTGAATCACACTTTAGTGTTGTAAATTATCAGGTATCACCTATACTCTTCTAATCTTTTTACATGCTGAAAATATCGCATCAGCTGACTGCTACCTGAATCCTGCTCTACAGATAAAACAGATACGAACAGCACTTGCTATTGCTTCTTTGTTAAAACGTACTCTGGTGAGTGGTGAGAACATAAGACAATGTTGCTTTATGCATTTCTTGGTGATTGTGGCTTGAATCTTCTTACAATCCTTCTTCTGTGAACTGAAGTGTGTGACTATATGAAAATACTCATGGTTACTATTGGTTTATAAAGTTTCTTACTCGTCCTTATAATTATTTTAAGGACTTTATGCACACACAAATCATAAAAATCTAAGTGTGATGATCCCTTTAATAAATGAAGTTTGCAGTTTATATGTAAATGAGAAAACAGGTAAAAAATAAAAAATCACAGTACAAGGGTTTATTGGGGATAACAAATTTTTATTCTACCAAAAAGATGTATTGTTGCCTTACCCGCATGGGCGCGATACTTTTCTCAAGGTAGTACACTAATACTACCTCAATTCCATTGAGTTCCTCTCATTTCATTGCACACTGTTCTTAAGAATTATAATAGTTTATTCATTAAACTTGCAACTGGGCTAGTCATTAACGCATAATATAATTAGCTCAAGTTAATAATCCCACCAGTTCGCTCAACCCGAATACCCTACTATCATCACCACTGTAACCCGAGAACCACACTCCTACAAAGCCGCAGCCACCAAACTCCCATCAAAACTTGCCGGACCAACCTCACTTTTGGTCATCCTCTCACCATAAAGGAACGCAACTGTGCCATCGTAGTACCGTCCTCCATGATGAAGGCGATAGCGAGCACTATCAGAAGCATGTGACCCACTGCCGCAGGCACCACACTGCATCAAAACCCGCCGGCCACCCTATACTTGCTGCAGTGCTGCACCACCTTTCCGAAAGGTCATCCTCTCATCATACAGGCACACCACCGCCGCCACCAAAGCACCGACCACCTTGAGGAAGGTTGTGGTGGTGTGTTGGCTTCACTCATGATGAAGCGCCGGCATCGGGTGGTGTTGTGCAGGGTGTGAGGAAGAGGCAGGTGAGTGGGGGTAGCGACTGTTGTGAATGCAGGGTGTGGTGGAGGCAGAGGTGGGACTTAAGCAGGAGTTAGGACCTGGTGTTAGTGCTAATCATAAACATTAGGTTGACAGTGTGTTCCAAATTTGTATAGTTCAGGAAGATTTGGTATTTTAGTCTCTTATTCTTTGCCAAATGTGGAAAGTTCTCAAAATGGGAACAACAAAAAGAAATGCCCCGAAGTGGAAAGGGGGAGGAACAAAAGCAATGGAGGGAGTACAATGTTGGGGAAATTGGTGGCGGCACTCCCTGAGATGCCAACGGCAAAGGCAAATGATACTTGGATAATGATCGAGACGCACAAGAATGCATTTTCCTTAAATAGTATTTTGACCCTTACATTTGCCTCGTGTTTTATGAAATCTCTCGCAGCCTAAGATTATAAATTCATTCTTGTTCTAGGCAACTAGAATCAAGAGAATAGTAATAGAATTTTGTGTGGATTGTTTTATTAAAGTCACCGAAATCTAATTTTTCTTGTATTCTGATCATGCAAACATTGCATATATATGCACACACAAATAACCAACAAATATTGGCAAAATGTGAAAAACGTGAAGGAGTGGGCTTGCCTCAGTGGACTGGATAAAACTCGGGTCAAAACTCTCCAAAACGCTGATGTTCCAAGAACCTTGTCCCGCTCAACTGGGGTCCGGTAGCCTGACCGGGGCTGTGGCTTACTAGCGCTTTTGTTTTATTATACTTGGAAACATTCTAAGTTTTCCTTGTCCAAAAATTCGTGAACTTAGAATCCGTTTATGTGAGCCGTGGCCCATGAGCGTCTATTCCACACTCCCATGCCCACATTATAACATTCCAATTTCACATAGATTTGGTTGAATCCTGTCTACACTCTAATGAATCTGGTGATTCACTTAAAGCACTAACATATAAATATATAACACATGAAAAAGAAAAGATGTTTGTTACTTGCAACTTGAAATTATTCCTTGTATGTGTTAACAGATTGTGTTAGTGTTTTTTAGGTGGGTATTGGGTTGTTGCATTGTGTGTTGCTCATACATTAGTATATGGGTACGTTCCAAATGTCCGAGTCATCACAAGTCAGATTTTGAGACACGGTGATCCTACACTAGGATGGCAGTATGGGTATGTGGACACGTAGTCATAACAAAGTAAAACTAAAATCAACGGCGGAGCTAGGGGGCTAGTGGTGGCTGCCATCCCCAGGATACTATATCAATGTGATTATATTTGTTGTTTATCTATCACTGAGTTTTGTGCGGTATGGTAATATAAATATTGACATTTGTGCTAATGTTAATCATCAGACCTCAAGTTAAATATCGTACTATGACTTAGGGAGTCATGGTTGTCACATTTTACGGCTGGGGCACATATGCCTCTCCTCCCGTTTTTACCCCACCTAGGGGGGAGGCTTTTTTTGAGTCTGTGGTTTAATGCAAGTGTTTGCTGTAAGAAAATGTATTGGACTGTTTGTGTTTATTTTTCATTTTATATAGATATATTTTATTTTACTTACCCTTTTAAATATAAACACTTTAGTTGTCTCACATAATGTATATGTGCCAACTGCCAATTGAGATATGATTTGTTGAACCTGATTTAGTAAAGCCTTGAAAACCTGGAACATGTAGTTGATATCTTATTATATTCTTATTGTTATTTATATAGGTCATGCCTCCAATATGGTGCAGGTTGGATCGGCTCTGGTTTGGGCATCCTGGAATTTTAGAAGGGACTGTGACAAGACAACCTTTCATATGCCCTCTGGATCACGTATTTGAGGTAGACCAATGTGTGGAGATTTTGGCTTTGGATTTCTAATAATCTTCCCCTTTCATTATTGTGTGTTACTTGAAGTACTGGAACTCTGGGCTATAACGGTGAGCCATTGGATCCTTGCTGGCATATAATATTCATCATGTAGCAATCATCAGGATTAAACCACGTCAAGGACCAAGGGGGAACCGTTTGTGTTTGTGCCTTTCATTATCTTTAAATTTATCACTCTGTGGTTGCTTTATAGAACGTGACCAAGTTGGATTAACTCAAAGGAAACTGCATACTGCAGAGACACCTAAGTTGTCAGTCCATGAAGCAACAGAGAAGTATTAGGGTATTAAACCATTGATTGGGCTGAGCTTAAGCTGAAATTCAATCCATACCTTGTGTTGAGTTTCCATTGTTGTGAATAAGAGGTTCCAAGGATTTGAACTTGGAACTTCATGGTCATTGAGGCTCTGACACTTATACAAAGTGAAAAGACTATCTCAACCACAAGCTTGAACTGATTGTTGAGGCACAATCAATGATTCAATATCCTAATACGATGATCCAGACTAGAAAATCAATGGAATCAGTTGCCGCTTGTCGTGGATGGCAGATGATTTTGAGTGGAAGAACTATCCCGGGTTCATTACGTTATAATCTTGAAGGCTGTGTGAAAATGAATGAGTTTTTTTTTTCTCGTACGTAAGACCTTCTTTATCAATTACTGGAGAGCTACTTACTGGTTAGGTTAGATATTCAGCCATATAGATTATAGACCATTCATGATATCTGAGATATTACTTTTTTTGCTTCGAATCTGATTATAAAATCCCTTCTTATTGAGTTAATATGCTTAGAATTCACCCACAATTCCAGAATTTTCAAGAGGACCTAAACTCTTTCCTCCTCCAATTTATTAAATATTCTTTGAAGGTTTGTCGTAAAGAGATGGCTTCATGGCTATTCCTGTAACGTTAGGAAGATAGGGCACTGTGTTCTTTGAAAGTTTGTCATAAAGAGATGCTATACCTGTAAAGTTAGGAGAATTAAGATAGCGCACTGTGTCGAACTCCCTGTAGATGAGGAGTATACTAGACTAAAGTATAAATGAAACGTTCCTGGAGTTTGTCCATTGTCCTCTTCCCTTCCATAGAAAGTACTTAGATATTGTCTCCTAGAAATTGTTAAAACTTTTGTATTCATCTAATGAATTTCTTTCTAAAGGCCGTGTAGCTTAAACGAATTGTGTAATATGTTTTGTGAGATTAGAGCTGTTGATACTATCATTTACTCTGATTAGCCACCCTTTAAGACATTCCAATTGCAACTTATTTTTAGCGAGTTTGAATCATGGATGTTTATAGATTGGGCTGGAGCTCTTTTCGTCATTGTACTTCAGTGAATATTGTTTTTGTGGTTGATGTTGATCTGAGGTGGTGTTGTACTATTCATTCTAATTGCCTTTGCTACTGCAGGTGAATGTGATGCTGAAAGACATGTCAGAACTAGAATTTGGCCCAAAGATCGATATTAGAGAATACTCATTCTTTGATAACCCATCACTGCCAAAACACGTATGTTTTACTCACTGTGATCTAATTACTGCATTCATTTGTATAAAAGTAAAGCTTTGTCTGAAGAAAGTTCCTGTCCAGGTAAAAGAATCATGGCTTGATGTGCATCTTTGTCAAGTCGGATCCAAAGACTGTCTCCTTTCCAACAGTTCAAGTACATCTGGAGTGGTCAGACTTCCTAGACATAGCAGTGAAGAAACGGTAATCAGTTACTCACAGAATCCAAAAAAAATTGTTGGTAGTTGAGGATTGTTCACCAAATATCCTTTAGCTTAGTGGTGAAAAGTGTAGAGTGTATAGTTTAGTCTACACCGTTCAATTTTTAACAATGAAGTCATTATCGGGGGCTCACTTGGATTGGGGGGAGTTGTTGCAGGGGTTATGTAGCTCAAAACGAAGGAAAGGAAGGAGGGAAGTGATGATGGTGAAGGGAAGATAAGGGATGGTGAAGCTCAAAACAAAGGAAAGAAAGGAGGGAATCAGTTACTTACAGTAATAGAATTTACTTGAATCAATTCTGCATACTTGAACCCTGAATTTTATGTTTGGTTGTGTTTGCATGCTTTAATTCAGTTTTATTTTTGAGTTCATTGCTCCTTTTTCTGACTTTTTTATTGTTTACCTATGCAACAGTTTGAGAAGCTATCTTCATCATTCAAGGATGTAAAAGTTATAAACTTCTTATCGGTCCATGATGCTTTTCTTGGATTTGCAGACAAGGTGAGTTTTCCTGTTTTGTTAGATATCTTTGATTCTCGGGTATTATATTATTAGGGGAAATTTTGTCCTGATTTAATCTATTGAGTTACTAAGTCTTCCCCTTGCTAGGCAATTTGCGAGAGCCCTTGAGGCACGGAGGTAATATTGTTGTTGTTGTTTAGCCCGCTAACTTCATAACCTGGCTTCGCTACTAAAGAGATGCCCTACAATTTTGGTGTTAACTGTATTCGATAGGGTCATGTGTACCACTATTCCTTGACTTTGTTAGCTAGCTCACGTCTGCATGTTTGTGTGTTTAATGATGTGACTATTGACTAATGGTTCCTAGTCTTCTACATCATGCTTAAATCCCGCTTATGTTTTCAC
This sequence comes from Silene vulgaris, assembly GCA_036897335.1. Classification (NCBI taxonomy): domain Eukaryota; kingdom Viridiplantae; phylum Streptophyta; class Magnoliopsida; order Caryophyllales; family Caryophyllaceae; genus Silene; species Silene vulgaris. The sequence goes on along the minus strand of JAYMSF010000611.1, from coordinate 3,413 downwards.
ATTGTTTTGTCTTTTAGGAGAGAGAACGGAAGTTCAAGAACCGTGTTAAGAGGTACGTTGGCATATGGTGTTGTGTGATGGATCACACTCCTGGACATATATATTACGACATGTACTGGGACGAGAAACCAGGCTGGAAACCAGTACCTCCACAAAAGCCAGAGGATGACCATCCTCCATTTTGATATAAGAAATGCAACCTCTTAACTACCAGACTACGAATGAGCACAAACTACACTAATGTAAAGCTGAAGGCCAAGGCAATACTCTCACCGATAGCATAACTGCATATTACACGGACTTACCACATTAGCATGTCTTCCGGAGATGGGGGAGTTCTCTTTTTCGTAAATTAGGAAAAATATTGATATATTTTGCCTTGGAAGGAGGGGTTATCTTCCCTTTTGTAAATGTGAGATACTCCGTAGAACTGCATTTGATGGAAATTTTGTAAGACTGGTTATGAATTATTTTTTGACCGTGATGTATTTGACCTCGGAGTTTCTCCGGTGTAAAAATTATTAGACAAGTCATTCTATCTATTATTACTCTGGGAGCATGTTGCACCAGCATACAAAAAACAAAAGCATTGGATCTGGCAATTCCTCATCTATTCGTTTAGTTGTACGATTAACGGATTGGTATCACCCATAGACACATTTCCAGGCAAAGAATGAGGAATGAAGATATGTTTTTGTATAACCCGTGTATATTTTCATGCGAAGAATGACGGATGAAAAATGAAGATATGTTTCTTGCGTTTTTGCATGGTTTGTGGGTAAGTAGAGATTTTGCTACACATTTTCATGCAAAGAATGACAAATGAACACATCTTTCTACAGCTTTTACTAGTTTTGTAGGGAAGTATAACGCTTAGGCTAAATGTTGGGGAAAAAAAGCAAATCAGTGAAAAATTTAAGTATCAATGTACCATGAATTCCGGTTCCTGTGCTGGTGTGCGTAAGAGGAATCCACGAGCGTTTTCAAAAACATGCAAGTCACATCGTATTTACCCAACATCCAACAATGGTCCAGAAAATACAGAAAAAACAGCTTACTTGGAGCCAGAAACATAATACAATGTCTGATCATTACTCTCAGCCGGGACTGAACAAACGATGAAACAACATCCGCAATAATAAAGATGCCACAAACTTAAAATCCGAGTTAAGGTGTGCTAATCCACTACCGGGATTATTATGTTAAATGTTTACTTCTCGCATTACAATACACCACGATTACTTCCACTTCCTTCCATGCTTTCCATGCTTACCGTGCTTGCCATGCTTGAACTTCCCCTGCTTAAACTTTCCATGTTTCCCACCATGCATCATGCCACCAATACCTGCACCGTAACCTCCGTGGCCATGACTACCACCAGGCATCATGCCACCCATGCCACCATGCCCACCACCAGGCATCATGCCACCCATGCCACCATGCCCACCATGTCCACCATGGCCATGACTACTGCCCATCAGTTGATGAGCTCCATAGGCAGCAGCTGCAGCTGCAGCACCACCTGCTAGCATTCCTCCCATAGCACCCATACCACCTGAAATAATATGGGCGAAAAGTTCAGCACTTCAGCAGCAATACATACAGTACAGAATGACTGCCAAAATAAGTTCGCCATATCCGTAAATAATCAAAATTATACTAAAAATGATTTGTATGGAACGGTAGGGAGTATAGTACAACCGACCCAATCAAGCTATTTAATGACATATACCATGTTTACCTTTGATAAAATATCCTTACAAAGAATTAAAAAACGTAGACAAATGATTAAACCGGCGTAAGTAACAGTTACATATTTAATGATTTGGTTGTATACAGCGGTCTCATCAAGAATCACTGAGATTATAGATATACCTGAATGATTTGAGCCATGGCTGCCCTGCTGAGGAGGGTAGCCCTGGGGAGGATAACCTCCCTGCTGAGGAGGGTAGCCCTGGGGAGGATAACCTCCTTGCTGAGGAGGGTAGCCGCCCTGGGGAGGATATCCACCCTGCTGAGGAGGGTAGCCTGCTGGAGGATATCCTTGAGGAGGGTACCCTTGCTGTGGGGGGTATTGCCCTGGCGGGTATCCCCCGTGACCCCCATGACCCCCACCAAGATTCGAGAATAAGCCTTTGTCAGATTCGTCGTGTTTGTCTTTTCCGCCTCCCATGTTGCTTCAACAGCTTTTTATGTAAACAAGGAAGATAAAAAAAACATCAGGATCATCAAATAATTTATTCAATGTAGATATCAAGCAAATAAAAGAACACGCATTTAACATGTTATGATTATCGAATTAAAGACCCATTTTGGTAAAGAAACATTATCTTACTTCAAAATCAACTAATGAAGATTACAGGTTCATCATGGTCTCATGGGGTTCCCTTTTGATAAATTTGATAGAAGATCATGGCATTTCTAATTTCTATTGCTAAGATTACAACCTAACATGTTCATGACAAAAACTCAGTAGTTTCATTTGATATTTCATAATATGATCATCAGAATTGTCTTTATACGATCATCTTATACAAGACTATTTTTTACATAAATAATACGGAGTACTCTCTTCGTACCAATCATTTGTTTGCCATTTTTTTTTATTCTCCATGAGGGTTATTTTAATCAAAAGGCAAACAGATTGAGACAGAGGGAGTAGTATTCGACTATTTGTAAAACTGTCTTAATGGTGTGTAATCGGCTCAAATCGGCTCGGTTACACCCCTACACACCATAAAACCTTGTATTGGCAAAAGGTGTATCAAGGGCCAAAATGGATCTACAATTACAAGACAATTTGAAAAGTCAATGAAAATGAAATTCCATTGGCAAAGACCATTTCCAACAAATCTGCAAACTACTTAATTATAAGAAAATGAATGACATTTTATGATGACAACATAAGATCAAAAGCACAAAAAACAATAACAAAGAATAAATGTAATCGCAGAGCTGAAGACGGATACACCCGTCTTAAACAAGAATTTATCTAGCAAGACAAATGGCCCAAACAATTGAACAAATAATAACAAAATTAAGGGAGATGAAAGAGAAGAGAGATTGTACCTATGAACAAGAACAAATACGTGTGAGATTTGATTGGATTGGATTGTAATGAAAAATTGGAGAAAGAAAAGTTTGTTATAAATTGGAAAATAAATATGAATAGAATGGGATTCCGTTTTTTGGTGGGACCCTCTTTCCACGCGGCTATTCAACGTCCCCTACTCATTCATTCACGCTCTCCACTTTAAATAATAAGATGGCCGACTTGACCCAATTGAGTTATCTGGTTTTAAAATAAACCAGTATGGGTGCCCGGCTTCGCCCGGACTACCTTTATTTAGCACTGAAATTTATTTTCAATTAACTAAAACTACTTTAAAATTGCATAACTCATAAATTTATCA
>JAYMSF010000610.1:0-14834 GCA_036897335.1 Silene vulgaris | reverse complement strand
GCCATGTGGATATGGGTCGGATATGGATCCAACATATATAATATGGATATGGATATGGATCTTATAGGACCCTATCCAGATCCTACCCATTGCCATCCCTACATGTGAGAGACTTTATTCTTTGGTGGTGAAAGGAAGGGTATAGGATCTCGAATGTCCTTGGCTGCTGCTACCATGAGGTTTGAGTCAGATTATTTTTAGGTTCGTAGGTATAGAGTTACGGTTAAGTATGGGTAGGGTAGGGTAGGGTTGGATCGAGTTAGTTTAGGTACATATATTTAGAATAGGTTGAGTAACATAACGGCATTACTCATTAATTCATTATCATCCAACCGGAGATGACGACTAGATCAAAATAAGACCAAGAAGAGTTTCAACGAAAATCAATAGTGCTTGTGGTATTATCAACAAGCCTACGTGAACATATTTACCTTTGTAACTCCCTTTACCTCCGAAAAAATATTGACAAAATGAATGAATATGTCCTTATACAAAGGTAAGATTGCCATCTCAAAATAACTCATCCTCGAGCTTTCCTCCAGCACCAACACCATTCACCCCATTCGGAGTTTTCCACCACCACCAACATAGCTACCCAATTAATGTGACGTCGTATTAAAAAAAATGGGACATTAAATCGAAAGGCACAATTTATTACCGTCATTATTGAGTTACAAAAATGTTTCTCGGTAGTTTTGAATTTGCTATTCCAAACTTGCAACTATGACAAAAATAACTAACATGGTACACTAAGAGTACAATTTAGAATGTAGGGAATGGATGTCAGCAATAATTAATATAAACAGTTTTCGAAAGCTCCGAAGCATAAGTCACATTCTCACCTTCGGAGTTTGGAAGATAATCCGTATGACTTTGATGATCGATACTCATGGCCATGAGCCATGGCTGCCCACAAATGCAGCTTTCATCAGCATATGCTTCTGTGAATGTACTTCATAATCACAAAAAGAGAACATTACTCCCGAACCCTTGAATAAACTGAGTCTTCGCACTTGGAAAGTGATTTCGACAGTATTATAAGTCGACTATGTACTTCATCGGCATGTCAAACACATGAAAAGGCAGTTGTATCACGCTGTCCATCAAACCAGATGCTGTGGCCTAAACCGAGTTTACTCTAATTCTTCACCCTCTAAATTCAATGCCTACAAGCTGTAGATCTTTGACAGCATCATGAATATTACATTCCTTTTCGTCTGATTCTAGGCGGATATGAGATGAATCAATGGCCACTCTACATGCTAACTCAATCTCGTCACCAACTATTAGATAACAATTGTCATAAACTCCGTCTTTAGGTGGTAGATTTAACAAGGATGATAATGGAGCACATAACTCGGTTCTAGGGACATCTGAATCTTCCACCCATTCAGCAGATAAAAATAGACGATGGTGACGCCCCAACAGCTTGGACACATACTTCATGTTTCCTTTGCTAAGAGCATGTCTAACACGAGTCGATGAGACTTGCCCCATATCCTTTTTATCTAGTGGGTATGAATTATCTGTGTCTATATTTTTGTCCATGACAGAATTTAGTATATACGCCTTCATCCCATACTCGTCACATAACCTTACCAGTTCAGAAGCATCGCCAGCAGCTTTATACCCAAATCTGTAATTTTCACCTGCCAAAACAACCAATATAACATGGCTTAATCGAACAATGTTGTAAAAGTAAGTCACCAAGTAAAGAGCAGACTTATTAAAGAAACCTGCCACAACTCCATGAACGCCAAACTCCTTCGACAGTTTCTCTACAAATTGGCTCGGGGTGAGATGCCTAACACGTGAGAAGTCTATCATGAACTCTTTCGGAGAAACATTACCGCACAGTGGAGCCCAGGAAGAAAGGACCCTTTCACGATCACATTTGGCAACAACAGGAGCCCTGTTTATTGAGCATACCATCAGTATCTCCAATGGAAACATGTGCATAAGAACCTAATATTATTCAGACGAGAAAAGCAGCTAAACACAAAGTTGAATAGCTAAGCTTAGCAGTTTAATTTTGCATGGAGAACTATTGGATTAGAGGTCAACACAAAACATCCACCAGTTTTTTTTGTAACAACGGTCTAGGACTTTTAGCTGTAACCTAATGGGGAATTTGATTTTTTGGTCAAAAGATGCATTTCGCAGCTTTTGATGCCTGAATAGCCTGACTAACAGTCGGTTTAAAGAAGCATCTACGAACACTTCAGTTTAAGGCCCTAAACATGAACATTTAGCTGCGTCCAATACTATAGGGTTCACACATCAGGTACTAGCCAATGCCAAAATATATACCACGCGCTCACACAGCAACAGCAGCTCCGCAGTTTTCAGTGCTTGGACACACTCATTTATGTAAAATTTGACTAATTTAGTTTTCTTACTCTACCATGGTTCAACAACAACATTGCCCAATACCTTAAGGGGTCGCGTAAATGGCGGGCTAAGGAAGGTCGGATGTAAACAGCGCCTAACCCATGTGTCACTCTGTCAGACTGTTACAATAGTTGAACAACATTGCCAAATACCTTAAAGGGTCGTGTAACTGGCGGGTAAGGAAGGGTTGGACAGCCTACCACATGTGTCACTCTGTTAGACTTTTAAAAACACAGAGGTTGTTTATCTAAATGGTATCAAAAAGAAGTTTTCAGCAACACTCTGAGTGCAAACTAAAATGGAACTTATGTTGAGAATTTCATCAAATTACTGACATTTTGCAATTCACTTTATCTACCATGGTTAGGTTAAAAAGAAAGTCAACACTCGGGGTGCAAAGAAAAAGAGCCCTACTTTCCTAAATGACAGCAGTAATTTTGTGCTTGTCAAAATAACTAACACAATTTCACACTGAAAGCTCCAGTGACATTCTATGCACATGAAAATCAATTCCCCTAACCGAAATAACATAAAAATGGGCCAGGGTAAATGTTAATGGATAATATGGATTCCATGGTTATAGAAATAAATAATGAAGTATGCAAGAAACAAAACAAATGGATGCATTACCTAGGTGCCCAGCCAAACACTTGAGCCATCCCTACGAACGACAAAAGGAAAGGAGTTCCAACTTTTGATGCTTGAATGGCAAGTTCTCGATGACCAACATGGAGGGCATCAAACTTCCCCAACGCAACTATACCACCTGAGGACGCAGAATATTTCAGTAACACCTATGATCCATAAGCTATTGACCAACAAACAGAATTTGAGATCAACACGGAAAGCATTCTGAATATTTCTCGTTCTCTCTATTTCTCACTACGATTCTTCTTCAACTTATTAGTGGTTGAGTAACTGTCTTTGGAGACTCAATCCATAACGCATGCTGCTAGAGTACTAGTTCCTAAAATTCACACTAACTGACTTACGGAGTATGCAATATAAGCATATTTGATAGTCTGTCAACTTACTTCATGTGAACCATCTACAGGAAATGTACCACATGCAACCAAGAAGTATTTTTACAATAATTCAGTGAAATAACTTATACAAGATTCCTAGAAAGAGGAAGGATAGAGCCAATTTATGACGACCTTCAAGAGATATAGAAAAAGGAGTGAACCGGGATTTCAGTCACTTAAATTTATTGTTCTAAGGAGAAATAGACGGGACAAATTCAAGAATAAGAGATCAAAGCGAACCTGCTATGGATGGAAAACCCTCAGATGACTTCTCAAGTTCATCGTCTTTCGGCCTTCATAAGAAATAGTGGGAAAATGAGTATGCATTAGATATTTTTATGGAGAAAATCGAGACCTGTTGTCAAATGAGGAAGAAGCTAAAAAAATAATTTGTCTAAAAGCACAAAAAATATTGCTTTTGATGAATCGGATTGTATATTTCCATTCTCAGTGAAGCCAAAGACTCATCATTCTCTGGTTCTAGAAAATAGTTCACTAAACTGGTAGCCGTTCTTTTTATAGTGAAGTAGAAGTCATTCGATGCAATTCACATTGCAATATTCATTATGGGTCATACGAAAATATCCTCTGTGTTGTTAACACAGGGGCAAGGTTACCTACATACGACTCCCCTCACCCCGTCATTTGCAGAAGCCCTCAAGGCATCAGGGTTATTTGCTTTTAACCCTAGAGGGCAGGAGACTGATTTGCTTAACAATATTATAAAGAAACACTAATGACGGACCTCACAGCGGTTTTAAGGCCTACCCAAGCAAGCAACTGCAGCCAATATCAGCCTAATAAGAGCATACCCACATCACCAGCATATTCTCCACCAAAAGTTCAATACTTTATAACAAGAACATTAACCCAATGCCTCAAGGGCTCCGCAAATTGTGGGATAGGAGGGTTGTCGGATGTACACAGCTATACCCTTGTGCTAGCAAGTAGCAACACAAATAGGCTTTTCCGAATGACCCAAGATTAAAATTGCGACGAGAATTGCATCATGCCAATATCGCCAATCAAACTATATCAACCACAACTTAATCCCAACATACATAAATTATAAACCATTCAACTTCCTTAATCTAATCACAATGCAATATTCATGGAGAGGCTGTTTCCGAATAACCCAAGATGAAAATTGCGTCGAGAACTGCATCAACCATTAACTCAATCCCAACAAACATAAATTACAAACCATTAATCTAATCACAATTCACAATTAAAGCTTAAACAAAGTACCCAGAACTCAAAACACAAACAAAAAGCACTAAACTTTATAAAAAAAAGATGGGAAAAAACCTGAAGGAAGAATCAGAAAGAATAGGAGAATGATGAGGAGACATAGAATGAATACAACTGATAAAAGGTAAAGAAATGCCCACATAAGAAGAACATTTGTTGTTGTTTTGAAAGGGTAAAACTTTGAGAAATCCAGGTTTAATAAGAGAGGAAACAATCAATTTTGAAGAAGAAAAAGAAGAAGTATGAATCCCTAAACCTTCCCATTCTTTGAGATGTTGGGGAATTCTCATTTGTGAAGAGATTTGAGACACATGAACAAACATGTAGAAGTACTTGTCTTGTGTGTTTGATGTCTTTCCTAGTTCCCTTGTGTAAGGAATTCCTTTTGGAACCAAAGTTTGCCCAACTTGGGTAGGGCTGACCAAAAAATTATATACGACACGGTATACGTTTTTAATTACACGAATTTCCGTATATGTGATACAGTTTCATTAACACCGTATCGGGTCCTGGTCGGGTGAAATTAAAACCGGGTGTTACTGAAAATATTCTCCTCCTGTAAACTGTATAAACTGGTTAGAACTCAAGATCTGAAATTGAATTAAAGCTGCATTAACTCGAAAATGGACTGGCCTTGTCTAACAATAACCAAAATGGATTTTTGTTGTTCCTGTAATTAACCCAACCCAAACCGACCAAACCGCAATTGACTAGAATAGAAATAACCCTAAACGACTAATTTTTTGGGTTGTACTTTTTCACATACGGATTTTACTCTTTCACATACACTTTTTACAATTTTACCCTTTTCATTTTTCCCCTCCCTCATTCGATTGATTTTTTTCATTTCACATTCTTCACCCACCTCCCTCCGTCCGACGTTACTCTGTGACCTCCGTCATCCCATGCTGAAATATTACTTCGTCGAGTTGTGTTTCATCCGCGCAACCTTAATTACTCTGGTCCGACATCATTTGTACTCCGTAGTTGTTGGCCTATGTTCATAATGTTGCAGACTCAATATTCCGGATAAAAATGCATCATGCATGATGATTTAATGAATGATTTGCAGTAATGGCGTCATAATGCTATCATCAAAATGCATCGTGAATTCATCATCAATGTTATACACCAATCTAAGAGTATCTATTCCCCAATGTTAATGTTCCACCAATACAGCAGCGCCAATTATAAACCCTAATAGATTATAATTGACAAACAACTATACATATTAATTTCACACATATTAATTTCACTAATTGATAAAACCCTAATAATTTCAACAAAACACATTCATAATTGATGGAGTATATAACTAAATTAAATCACTAATTGGAATTATGAATTGTTTAAGCTTTTGAGCAATTAGATTCGATTTTAAGGGAAAAGATACATATGAGAGTAAATTTGTCTAGGTTTAGAGAAAAGGGTATGCTATGGAAAGTTAATGAAAAAATGTATGTGAAAGAGTAAAATCCGTATGTGAAAAAGTAATTCCGAATTTTTAACCCGGAAAACACTCATTTTTTAATGTAAAAATGAAATAAAAAATGGTGTCGACTTTGCACAAATCCACTTATCCACCCATAATATAGATCTCTAATGGTATGGAAACTCCGTGTGTGGCCTTAAAGCTGTTTCGGTTCATAATATCAAGAAATCAATACAAAAAAACAATGGCGGAAAACATATACATATGTTGTGTATTTGTGTTCTATGCTTCACCTCGAACAACTAAATGTCTCAACCCGTAAATACACAAAACTATATCGTGTGTGAAGCATGAAAGTGTAGCACAAAGAAGCTAGTTAATCCTGGTACTGTTCCTCCTACTCCACCATTTCTTCTTCAGCTTGTCATTTGCGGTGTCATCGTCATCCAGTTTATGCAGTATCACTTTCGTCTCTCTCAGTCTCGCCCCATAATCCTTCTTCCAAGTCTCAAACATCTGTTTTAACCGACGGAGTTCCTTGTCTGGGTTCAGAGATGCATCGACCTGACCCGACTTGACCTCCACCAAGAACTTAGCATCGTCCCCAAATACTTGCTTCCTTTGCTCCAACTCCTCCTCCAACCGACTTATCACGCTCAAACTGGCGCTCATCGGTCTACTCACCCCGTTGCTTTCGTGACTTCTCAAAGTGGGTCCCCCGGTATCGGCGCTGCAGTCTCTTTCATCGCTGGCGTTTACGGACGCGTCTGAACTCCTTGCTGAGTCGTCCACCTCCAGGCTCTTCTTGGCAATCGAGAGACTCGATTGAAGAGACCGCATTTGTTTTTGCCAAACGTGTTCCATGGACTTCATCTTCAGCTCGTACTCCGACCAGCGGTTCTCATACTGACGTAACCTTTGATGAAGCATTTCGTTTTCTTCTTCTTTCTCCCTCAGGGCAGCCTCTGCCTTCAATACCCTCCTCTGCAACTCCGCCACATACGACGCTTTTACCAACACCTCATCCGTCTCATTACCCTGTTACAGATATAGTAGGGGGAAAATTATCAGATTAGCCACGATTAAATGCGAATATTTCCAGACAGTTCCTGACTAGCCAATGAAATACAACAGTAGTAAAAGAATAGCCAATGAATGTTAATCCTTACGCCTAAGTTTAGCAGGCCAATATTTCCAGAGCATTTCCTGACTAGCCAACCACGAATAACTGCCAATGAATTACAAAGAATTAGAAGAACATCGGAATTCAAGCCAAACGATAAGTTACAGATCTCCACGAACCATTAGTAGGCACTTCAGAAATATTGACGTTTCAGGTCAATATTCACACGATAACAGGGAAAAGGAATGAAATCGGAGAGAAAAGTAAGTAATCGTCAGTCCAAGTGTCCAACATAGGATTTCATTAAAAGTTAAAACCCCTTCCTCACTATATGATTCCTGGCGCAACCACAAACAATTAAGAAGCAAAAAAACAAAGATTACCTGACTGTAGCACAATTGTAGCATCAGTAGTACCCAAGAATCGTCTTCTAGAACTTCGGCACTTAATATGTTTCTGTATGGTCACCGCAGCTCTATGTCTCCTCAGTAGGACACCAAATTCCTTTCTGGACTTTTCACCACGAATAACTGCCAATACAATACAGAGTATCAATCATTTCAGGTCCTCTACCAGATGTGGAGTATATAAAAACAATTTGTATGTAAGATAGTAGCTCATAGTTTCGATCCTCAATTTGATTTCACATATAATAGTGACAGATGAATTGATTAATAAAGAAATTCCAGGATAATTATCATTACATGACTGAAGTGCGGAAATCCCTTTCTTGGTCTCATTCACATAGCACCGAGCTTTGTAGCCCCTGAAGCAACTTTGGACACGTAATATGCCATGAAGCGTACGATTTCTTGTGTCCTCAAGAACCCCAATCTAGAAAGCATAAAAGAGGATTATTAAGAGAAACTAATAGACAAAAATTTATCCAGTAAAGAGCTACACATTTTTTAACAGGATTACTAATAGCACATCACCATTAAATTCTCTTCCCATACAACAGCGTGAGCATGGTATTCAAGGAGAGCTCACACAAATTGGAGTGCAAGAGTGCTCTTACGACATGCCAAACTGACAATATCCATTCTTCCTCTAAATTAAGCAATAAAACGGCCAACCAAAGAGAAGACATACAGGAAGATAGTAGGTCACAACTAGAAATGAAACGCTCAACATAAAATATGTAGAAAATTATTTATACTAACAGAAACCATAGTGTATAATATTCATCACTTCTTAATAAAAGAGATAGCACTTGTGTGAATGGACCCCATCTTTGACCAAGTATATTTTGTGGTATGACATTACAGCATCAAGCAACTACACTTGCCAAATTCATTCCAAAAACACACTCTAAGTTTCAATATCCAGTCATTTCTCCGGTAAAAATTAGGCCTGCATACCGACCAAGTAGAATATCTTTACAGTAAAGGCAGATATTAAACATAAGAAGAAACACTCTCGTAGAGAACCCATGCTATTGATAAATATAGATCGTCATTGACTAATCCTCTGTCTGGATACAGAAAAAGGAGGGGCGGGGGAATGGACCACAAGAGTTCTCCCTCCAAATGTTTCCTATATTGGATGAATTTTAATTAGGCTTGTAGGAGGAAATGGATCCCCCCAACTCCCTCCCACTTCTATATCTCGAACACCATTATAAAAAGCTTTTGTGATCATGGCAGTTGTATAGTTAAAAGTTAAAACCAAGGATGTGCGCGGTGCGCCACTGCCGATCAAGGGATCTGTAGAGATACATATGTGCTGTGTCCGTAGGCATATGTCATCAGTACCAATGTCATCACAAAGGATGCAACACACATATTTTTCACTCCAAAATGCAAAATAAACAATCATATATTGCATACTAGTACGAGAAATAGATGGAGAAAAATAAAATATTATCTTGCCTGCCCAGTCCGGAAAAATAATTTTGTATAGCCAACTTGATACATGTCAGGTAAAATGTTGAACTGGTGAAGAATAGCTACTGAAACACTAAGAGGATCTTGTGAAGCAACACTCTCCAGAAGAAGAAACCCGTACCTATTTCAACATGTCAGGAACAAATGAATGTTATGTAAGTTTATATATTAGTTTGAATGAAACAAAAAATCATTAACATCATATACATATAACATTTCAAAACAATTAGTATATTTGTCATAAGTTTACCTTCTGGCAAACTTCTGGTGAGTCATTCTGGTAGGAAATCCAGACCTTGAAATTCTTACTACTTCAAGTACACCACAACAACGAAGTTGCTGCAAAACAAGGCTTTGTTCATATTTAGCAGGAGCCTGCAAGCTGTTTGGCTTGATGCAGCGGATAAAGTGAGGTGTTGTGCTCTCTAGACGTTGCATTAGCTGGAATAGTTGACTCTGAACACAGCATAAGTGTTGTTAGAAACTGTATTGTAAAATGAGCTACTCCCTCCTACCCATATCTATTGTCCCCTTTGATTAAAATACCACACTCATATATTCAACAAAGGGGACAATAGATATGGGTAGGAGGGAGTATGTTTTAAACCATATGGAACGGAAGGAGCAAATTTATCAATCTACTTGATGTGAAAGTAACAGCAGCAAGTAAGTTGAGCAAGAAGACTTCAAGCTTGCTTAATTTATGAGGCGTATACCTTAAATTTAGAGGCAACGCTCAGTTTTTGTGAGTCAGCTCCTCCTGACTTGTACAAGGGGCCAGCAACAGGTTTTTCCGACTGTCCACGCATGCTTTCAGCAAATTTCGGTGGGAGCGGACTAGTACAAGTCGACAAAAGTTGAATGGAGTCCAAGTGCATCAAGTCTCTATTTTTTTCCAGAAATGCTGTAGTGTCATATGTAACCTACAAGGTGTAGTGGTATCACAATCAATTACAAAAAGATAAAAACTGCCCTCGTTCTTTTATCAAGGAAAAGACGTGCGTGCAATAAACATACTCCTTAGTCCTTCCCAACATTAATCTTTACACAAAAAAAGGAATTTGATATATCAACGAGAAAGGTGAGTTCAGATACAGCGACAACAAGACCCTGCCTAGTAGAGATCCTACTGAACACATCTAGAACATTGGACATGAGATGATGAGGAAAAGATAGTAGTTCATTACCTCTCCAGCATAGTGAGACACACTAAAAGCTTTCTCGCGCTCTCCTCTGAAACAAGGATTAGACTTCAAATGTTGCTTAAGCTTGTTTGCGAATGTTAGGTCTGTGCCATTAGGAAAAGTGGACTCTTCATCAAGTAGAGACAGCAAACCCAACGGTTTCTACAAGAAAAATAGGAAATGAATTGATAGAACATAGAAAAAGAAAAACCAGATACAAATGTTTCGACAAATATAACAAACAGCATTTTCAAAAATTCCATCAACTCATTTACTCAATGTCTCAAAAACTTATATTTCAGTAATTAAGCATTAAGCATACCTTTTCAAATAGATTAAGACAAGCCTGATTATCTTCAAAGTCGACTTTTGTCCAATCGATTCCATCCTGGATATATTCCTAGACAAAAAAAAGGGCGTACTGAGTCGACATGTCCTGTATATGAACGGGGTCTTAACTAACATGGCTGCCAAGAAGATAACACATTACCAAGTAGAAAACACAAATAAGTGTGTCACCGCCAACAGAGGAGGCCCAATTTAATATTGAAATTTGAAAAACAGACGACATTTTAACAGACCCGTCCTTGACACAACAAGTAAGGTGACAGTGTGACAGCAATTTTCACAAGAAAACTAGCAGGCAAAATCAGCCATCTGATTCTCAAACGACAGGATGTTTGCAATATATTGGTCTTTAACCACTGGGATCTTGAACCCTTCAAAACCAACTTACCTCTTGCTCCAATTTGAACAAGTGGCGGTTGAAATGTTGTTGCAGTCTCTCATTTGCATAGTTGATGCAGAATTGCTCAAAGCTATTTTTCTGGATCACAATACACGAAGCATAAATATTTAGGATCATGAAAGTGGGAAAAGTAACAATGGGATGCAATACATATGGAAACCAGCAAGAGAACGTACATCAAATGATTCAAACCCATATATATCAAGAATGCTGATGGCCCTTCCTGTGTGTCGCTTGCCTACACCGAGTGACTTGTTAATTTTTTCAACAAGCCAATCGAATAAGCAAGAGTAAATAGATTTTGCCAATGCGTCACGGGTATCGATTGCCTAGAAAAAAAATACAACCAAAGTCAAACAAAGCCATTTACAAATCTTAACAGTGCAACAATACTAATACTACATACACCGTTGATTCTTAACAATTGATTTCAGTTGATCAATTCCACTGATTACTAGGTCTAAATACAACTCGATGATAACCTAAATCTGGAGCAATAAAACATTAAATCATGAAATCTACATTAATTGTTTGTGTTGCAACTCTAACAAGCCTTGGTTGGATTATGCCTCATGAAAATCAGTACTGAGGAGTAACTATGTCCATCAGCGTAAACGACCAGGTAGTGCAAGTCCTGATGTGTAGATTGGGTGTGGGAAAGACGGTAAGTCTGATACACATTTGCTTCCCCACTACAATACCAATTCTTCTCATTTAGGTTGTGTGGTCACCCCCAAGAGCAATTGGTTGTCATCATTCATAATTCAGAGTGAAAATTATTCTATTCTCAGTGAGTCTTGACAGGAGCAATGACAAGTAGTTGCTTCGAAATTTTCAAAAATTTACCGCTTTCTGAAGCATATGGTTAGACAGAAGTTCAGGCATTCATTTTCTTCGGTGTACAGTGAGGGGGAATATATTTTTTTTAGTATCTCTTCAACTGAAGGCAAAGGGTGCTTCCAAGGACATTCCGGTCTCCCACATTCAGAGCTACGGGACCCAGTGTAGTTTCTAGTTTCCTCCGTTTAATTTGGTAACGTGTCATGTTGTTTCATATAGTGGTTAAAAGCAGTGTACATGATAAAGTTCCCTGCATGCGACAACAGAAACCCAAAGCACGCACCATGCCTATAGTAAGTCTGTCATGGTAGACTGTTTCCTGCGGTAACTTCATGCCATTCACATGGCTATAAATAGAAAAAGAGAAAAAATACAATTAAAAGAATCATTTACCTGAGACAGTGTTAACTTCTGAACAATATTGTCCTTTCTAACTTTCATGTTTCTGGTGGATAAAGCAAGTTGTAACTCCTCAACTTTGCAGCCAAGCAACTTTGCAACAGAAAGAAGCGCTGAAAACCAATATTCCACATATGCAAAACAAATAATACTCAGTCAAGGAGCAAAACAAAAGGCCAAAGGGAGGGGGAGGAGAACATCTCTTTTCCGTAAGTTATAAGTATGCATTGTTTGAAGGAAAAGAATCGACCTTCAATACAAGAAAAAATTGCTCGTAAAAAAAGGGTTCTCAATAACAAGAAAAATATGACTTTTAGTGAGCTATTCCTTTTTTTCCTACAACATTGTGAAGTAATGACTGTTAACGACGGACATCTACTCAATGAACCAATGAACCAAACCATCATGATGAAGGGGAACAAGCTATTACATTTGTCGAATTACGGCCTTCAATATTATAATATTAAAATCACATTCATGGTTCCATTCTGAAATTTGAAGCTTTAATTATACAAGTCATCACATTACCTGTGCTATAAAAATGGTTACGTCACACACAAAAAAAACACAAACAGTGTTGATAGAATTGGCAACTTACCTTCATCAAGTACTGGTTCCACATGATTATCATTGTCAATTACGGTGAAAGAGACGTTCCCTAACCACAACACGGCAGAAACCATCGCAAATGCGTTCTCTTGATCATCTTTGGTGACATGAACCACATCCAGTGCTTCCTGTATATAACAAATTATAAAAGCAAAAAGGATATTAATATGTCTATCAATACCCCTCCTTTGCTCCTCATCAATAGTCATATTGGGAGGACTAAAATGGCAAAAAGATATCAATATACCAGAACATTGTGAAACTGTTCAGCATCGTCCACAGACGGAATGGTGTAACAGTTACTCTGCCTCAGGTAGTTATATTCTTCAAGACTCCTCAAATTCAACTTCTCTGGAAATTACGGGGAAAATCAGATATTAATGCCAATGCATCTAAATGAGAGAATCTAAATCCCATTAAGGTGCAATCATAAGCAGTTCAGGTTGTCGACGTGGCATGTCTAGATAGGTGAAGGCCTTAAGAAGTCGATTAATTTCTTATTGATGAATACTCGGTTATCAGACGCCAAAGAATTAAGTTATATGGATGCATGGTCTCTCACAAAACTAACCTTCATAAGATGCACAACTTAAGGATATAAAAAAGAAGATTGGCAGGCTAAGGGATAAGAAAATCGGGAGAATGTGTACCTCTTAGAGAATCAGGTGCTCCGGCACACAGCTGATAAAATATATGGTACGAACGTTCACCTTCCGAACATTGCACGACTCTGGACTGTTGATGGATCAATACTATCAGGAACAACGGTATGTAATAAAATTATAGTCGCTCAAAAAAAAAATCACAACTAAAGGAAACAATGAAAGACGGGAATACCTTTTCAAGTAGGACTGCATCCCCGAAACCGACAATGCACCCATTGGAAAATAGGAGGGAAAATGTCATTAGTGGACCAGTAGTAACATCAGTCGTAACATTATGTAATTTTAAGGACATTGGCAAAATAAGCTCAAGGAATCAAACTTACAAGTTTGAATTTTTGCCCCACATATCTTGCCAGTTTCACTAAAGTGGATCTCAATTAGCTTCCCCTGACACATGTAAGCAAAAGCTAAAAATATACTCTTTCTGCAACCGAACTCAAAGAGTAATACAGTATCTACAACATAGCGTGAAGTCAGTCAGACAAGAAGTTGAAACCAAGAACTTACAAAGCGACTTGAATTGTCATTCCTTAACGTCTTCGCATTTCCAAAAGCCTCCAAGATAGGATTAGTTTTTAATATTTCATACTCTATTCCACTACCACCTCCCAATGCAGCCAAATATTGCATTGCTATCTTCGCTGTTTCAGTTTTTCCCGCTCCACTCTCACCACTGTATCAAAAAAGTGAAGATGTTCAACAGCAATGTATAGAGTTAGGCTTCGAGATATTTCAGATTTAGTACCGAGTACTGACAGTTAACACCTACCTTATGATAATTGATTGATTCACTTCATCTGCAAAAGAAAATCACAAGGAAACATAAAGGATTGATCAAAACATGAAGAAGAAACCCCTTCAAAAAAAAAAAAACATGAAGAAGAAACATATAGACTCTGTTGCCATGCGAAAATCTCTGAGGGTATAAATTACAGTCCAATCAGTCAGAGGACAAAAAGAACATAGGAAAGATATAATAAACAAAAGAAGCAAATGACCTCGTGTCATTTCCCGAAGAGCAGTGTCGGCAATGGCATACACATGTGGACTCTCGGCAGATTTACTTTTATAAGTTTCAATACATTTATCTCCATACAATGGAACTTTTTTGAAAGGATTAACGGCAACAAGAACAGGACCTGCTTTTGTCTAATACACGCAAATAAAGACGGTGTCAGACAAAAACAAATATATAGACTACATATGAATCTTTTAGTAATAAAAAAAAAAAAAAAAAAAAAAAAAAAAAAAAAAAAATTCCAAAAATATAAATTTCCCGGG
>JAYMSF010000609.1:0-14851 GCA_036897335.1 Silene vulgaris | reverse complement strand
ATAGTACTCCATTTTTAATGTTTTAATTTTATGTTAGAAATATGAAAATTGAATAAATAAATATAGGAATGTATTAAGTGGGTCAAATCAAGCTAGTACTTAGTTAGCTAAACCATTGGAGTATATTATAGTTGGAAATGGTTGTGGCTTAAAAAAATGATGTGGCAATGGTAAGCTAGTAGCAACTAGCTTACCATTGAAAATGCTCTTAGTTGGTGTTGTTTAAAACCGTCTAACTTATTACTTAGGTGTAATAAACGTCGTCTTAAGTTAAGACAATTTTAAACATGAATTGATGTACGATTATACCGAACAGTATATAGTATGGAGTAATTGATGGAGTTGCAACTTGCAAAGGCTTAAAAGGGACGCCCGTTCCCATTAGACGATGAGAACTTTAAAAAAAAATTTGGTTAAAATGTTCGTACTTTTTTCAAATTTACCTTATAATGTTAATTAGTTGCTCCCAATGAAGTTTTTCAACCCCTTAAATGCAAATCCTAAGCCCCGATTTTTTTTTACTTAATTTCAGCTTATTTAAGTTCAGTTCAGCTCCATTCAACTATTTTCTTCACAAATTAACTCTTATTTCAGTAGAATTCAATTCAGCTCCATTAAGTTAATTAAGTTAAGTTCAGTTCAAACGAATAGGGCATTTTAGCCCTCCATCAATGTATACAGACTATTGCGTTATCAAAATATGCATGGTAACTTGGATAGTCCATATTACACTAATTTATTTTTTTTGGAAAGAAATGATCAACTCATTAATAAATAGTTATAGGACATCTACAACACACTTGACAGCAAATTTAACCGGATACAAATCGACTAAACCCAAATAAAATAAAATCTCATTCAAAGAAAGCTCTATAAGCTTGAATTGCTCAAAAACACGTCCTTTATCATATCACCGCAAATAGCTTTTCACAAGAAGATCATAAAATCTTGAGCCAGAAACGATTTCATCTGATCAAATTGAGTGCAACCAACAAACCGAAAACATATGTAATACCCTATAACGATCCATTACGAAACTGATCTTCCGCATCTTTACTCTATGAGGGACGACGACCAAAGCGCTCTTATCTATATTACTAACAGAACTAAAACCTTGAAAGATAAGGACTGAAAAAATTCCGAAAATAGAGACGGACAAATAGATCTCACCAAAAGGGAGACCTTTATTGATTAATTCATAAAGTTTCATACTAAAATTAATAAATAAAGCTATTTGGGGGGCTTACCATCATCAATTGTCGATAAAAGCCTTACCATGTGCTAATATTTGGATAAGTAAGTTAGCAGTTTATTTTTGACGATTAAATTTAATGAACAAGATGACCCGTAAACATGTTCGGTAAGATTGGACCTGATAAAACTGGCTTGACTCGTATCCGACTCAACCTCCAAACTTGACCCGACCCGAATTGCCTCGACCTGAATGTATTATTGTTGCACATTGATCATCATACCTAACTAAGTTGATAATGATTGACCCGACCTCTACTCGAACTCGAAGTAACCCGCTCCAAATTCTTGCAAACACGAAATTAACTCGACCAGTTTGTCAGGTCTAATTATGCTTGTAAGATAACACAATCCCTTGGGCCATGAATGAGAAAGAAATGATGAAAGAATGCCAACATTTCCACACACAATCTAAAACCCACCCAATCAATCCTATCATCTCCAACTTCATCTTCAATTCAATTCATTCAATTCAATTCAATCCCTAATTAACACACAAATAAATTCATCAAAAATGTTAAGCAGAGTATCACACACTAATCACCATTACATTTCATCTATCAATTTCATCCCTTTTCTTTCCCTTTCTTCATCCTTTAAACCCTTCCAACAGCAGAGCTTTCACTTTCAAAGATTCAATCTTTCAACTTCTTCAACTAATTTCAATCATAAAACTACATTTTCTTGCAATTCTTACATACCCACTTCATCTTTTGGTCGTAAATCACTTTCTAGCTGCTTCAGATTTACTCCAACTATGATGGGTCATAGTAATAATTCACTCAATGTTAAAGGTTCGATCTTTATAATTTTTGTTTACTTATTTTATCATCTTTCAGCTTTTAATTGTTCTTATGATTGTTTATTATATTGGGTATGTGCTAATTTTGTGTTTTAATTTGAGTTTATGTTGGTGGATTGTGTGTTTTGATTTGTTTTTGATGTAATTAGACTTTCCTGAGCTCTACATTTGCTAATGTACAACGAAAATCGTGTTTCGGCATTGCGAAAACTTGATGGATTGTATAATGGTGAACTGGGTTAGATTTTAAGTTTAGGAACTGAGTTAACTAGACTCTTTGGAGCTGTACATTTGATAGTTTGATGGAGATGACGGTAGTTTTTCGGCACTGCAAAAATTTTGATGGATTAGAATTTGTGTTTAGGTGGTGGGCCGTGGGTGGTGAATTTTGCTTTGTTTTTTCATGTACTTAGTCTCTTTTTAGCTCTACATTTGCTAGTTTAAGGAGAATGAAGGTAGTTTTTTGGTATTGCGAAAACTTGATGGATTGTACATTTGTACAATGGTGAAGTGGGATTGGTTTATAAGTTTAGGAGGTAAGTTTTGCTTTGGTTGGTGTAATTTGACTCTTTTGAGCTCTACATTTGCTAGTTTAGGAAAAATGAAGGTTGTTTTTCGGTATTGCGAAAATTTGATGGATTATACTATACAATGCTGAAGTGGGATTAGTTTTTAAGTTTAGGATCTGAGTTTTGCTTTGTTTTGATGTAGTTAGACTCTTTTGAGCTCTACATTTGCTAGTTTAATGAAAAATGAAGGTATTTTTTTCGGTATTGAGAAAATTTGATGGATTACACAAATACACAATGGTGAGGTGGAATTGGCTTTTAGGTTTAGGAGGTGAGTTTTATTCTGAAACTGTAACTGGTCACTAGGTAAACTTAATTACTCAACATTTGTCACAATTGCCGACTTTATAATTTACGCGCTTCATTTCTTGTGAATTGATGTGCTATTTGGAGTTTGGACACTTGGATGATTGTATTTGTGTACATTTTGGCTCAGCGTCCTATTCAACTGGAAGTACCTCTGGCGGTGCTAGGGAAATATTAGTTCAACACTTGCTCGTTAAAGAAAATGACCTTCAGCTTTTGGTGGAACTTCAGAAAAGGGTTGCTGGAGGTATTTGTCTCTGAACTATCAAATTTTGAGGCAAATGTTTGATGGATGGATGAATGGGTGATGGTTACAGTTGTTACTGTTGTATTTCAGGGGAAGACTTGAGTGACCTCGCTGCGGAGCACTCCATGTGTCCCTCGAAAGACGATGGTGGGATGCTTGGTTGGGTGAAAAAAGGACAAATGGTATGCTGTTTTAGTAGTGGTTTGAATGTCAAATGCTCTTGGATCAAATCATAACACTATCTTGTTTAAGTAAATAGTTAATTTTCACATCAACGGGTCTTTACATGTTCGTGGAAGTAAGCTAATGTGTAATAAACTCTTTACCAGGTTCCGGAATTTGAAGAGGCTGCATTTTCTGCCCCATTAAACACAGTTCGACGGTGTAAAACACAATTCGGTTGGCACTTGCTGCAAGTGTTATCTGAAAGGTTTGCCATTGTAATATTCACTTGATTGGAGTTTTTAAAGAAGGGTTGCTCATTGAACTTTTTTCCCTATTGCTCTATTTGTGGGAAACGAATTTTAGAGAGGAGTTGGTGCTTCAAGAAATTCAACCCGACGAGCTTCATGAGAAACTGCAAGATCCTAGCTTCGCTGAAGAAGTGCAGCTGATTGATGTCCGAGAACCGGAAGAAGTGTACAGTCTCTGAAATCATTCTATTCTTTATCTTATTCTAATGAATTTTTGTTTTTCCATTTATGCCTATTACTTTTAGTTTAATTGATGATCAGAGTATCAGACGTCATGGGAGAGGGGAGCTGGTATATGGCTAGGGTCTAGGGAGTAGGGACTTAGGGCTTTCCCGTTCAGGCGTCATTGAACCTTGAAAATATTTATGTACCTGTTAAAATGGAGCAGGGCTTGGCCGTTTAGGCCTCACTGCTTTCACACTATTTCGGTTATCGTCAATTCTCATTTCAGACGGGCAGGTGTGACTATTTTTGTGGTAAATGTGATCATATAACAATAAAATGTTTTAGCTAGTGTCACAGCTACAAATTGTTGTTCCGTTTCTTTTTATCAAAATGTGGTCACATTTGGCTGTAGAAGGGTCACATATGCGAGTCTGAAAGTTTCAGACGGTCTTAAGGGAGACTTCCTGCTCAGTTATACTACCTCTGGGACTGTCCTTACCAATCATTTTCATTTGCTGTTGGCATCAATTTTTTTTTCTTTATGAAAAAGACCCGCAAGTGGGTAATCGTAAACTATTGATTGGGACAGACCAAAATGGAACACATAAAAATTGGCAACAACCGAGGGAGTTCAAATTACACTGGTACTTAAAAGCCTCTTTAATGCCCTCATAATTCATATGTGTGAGGCTATCCTAAAGTGTGTGCACTACTATCTCTTAGGACTCCTGCATATTATGTTTGTCGTGGATTAACTGCCTCGATATAAAATTTGTGCAGTGCTAGAGCATCCTTGCCTGCTTTTAAAGTTCTTCCTCTTCAGCAATTTGGGAGCTGGGGACCAGAGATAACAACCAAGTTTAATCCGGAAAAAGAGACTTTTGTTATGGTTAGTTTTCCAAATCAGTTCGTTAAGGGTCTGATGTTCATTCGATCTATTAGGGACCTAATATATTCTACTGAATACAGTGTCATCATGGGATGCGGTCACTACAGGTTGCCAAGTGGTTACAGAGTCAGGTATACACTTTACGCTGCTTATTATACCTTCTCGTCCATTCATTGATGTCAAAGCCGCAAATGCATTTGTGAATGTTGTTGAAGGCAGTTGCACTTAGCTTATTGAATTCCATCATGTTGTTTGTACAAGTCATCACCATGTTAAGAATAGTTACAAACTTACAACCTGGTAGGCTTACATTAAATTTCTTGTCTGATGTAAGAGTCAGACAGTCAGTCACAAGGACAGTTTTGATGTTGACGGGTTTTGAACTAAAGTCATGGTTACCACCATTTAATGGCTTTAGGCCGTTATCAGCTAAGGCCTACATTTTTCTTATTCTTGGACTGGGTTAGAACTAATTTCACCTTTATCAGCAGAGTTACCTGAGCAGTAGAACCGTAGAACTGTAGAAGGGTTCATGTAATATTGGTTTTGGCTTTTGAGAAATCCCTATTCTGTAGTCAAATGAATGACCTTCACATAGCTAGCTCGTGTGATTTTTGCCACCTAGTTAATGAACTTCGTGCACAAAAGGAAGTTTATTCTGTTTTTTTCCCCCGTAAATAATTTTTGTTAGCCCAAGGAGCTGGCAAAAGACATCAAAATATTCATCTGGGTCACAAAATCATAATCAGAGGCAGAAATGTCGAAGCCAAAAAGGTTCAAAAAATAAATATCGGTCAAGAGACATTGATTAGTTATTCAACCTCTCCTTTTTTTGTCATGTGATTATCTCTTCGATGTCTGACCTGGGTATCTTTGGTCCAGGGTTTCAAGAAAGTGTTCAACGTGACTGGAGGTATTCATGCGTATGCTGTGAAGGTTGATCCTTCAATCCCGACTTATTAGGTACTAAAGAGGTAGCACTTCCCGAAAACACACATCTGTGTGCCGATTTACTCACTTTCCCTTTGCTTCACTCTGTGTCTTAGAGATGTATTTTGCTCTGCAGAAATTTCAATACATTTTCTCAAGAAGCCGACTGAACGATTTGAGATGTATAAGGCTGCTACAAGGGTCTATTAATTTAGCTCTTTAGTCGAGTTAAATGAGGGTGCTATGCTATTTGATCTGTTTTCCAAAATGTTTACGACCTTTATGTCAATTTACCCTCCATTTGCTCCATCTTATATGATAGTAGGAACGGGTTTTTACACTACGGTAGGTTTCTGATTGTGATGACACATTTATTACGATGAAATGTGAAATTATTATTCCCCTGTTTTAGTATTCGTTACTCTATACGTTTAAGTATCGTTACTCTATACGTTTAAGTTTGATTATGACGTGAAAAATAATAATAGAAGAACCTAGAAGGCCCTTGAAATTTTTTATATATTCAATAATCATTTGTTTACTTTTGATTAAAATGTTCATCACAAAGAATAAAAAAAAAGTAATCAGTGCTTGAGACAAAGGGATTATTTATTGCGAATGAAATTTTTATATTTTTATTCTATTTGTACAAATGATCTCGAGCAGACTACCACCCCACTAGATATCGCAAACTCATTTCCCTATAAAAAATTATGAAATAAAGAGTCGATAACATTGTACTCGGTCTTGAATAAACGAAATCAAGTGACAAGCTGCCGTGTCGACTTGTACCAACAAGAGTAAGATATATCAGAGGACCAACATAATAAAACCCCCCAAAAAAAAAACAGAAAAAAGATAAAATAAAACACAACATACACTTTATTGAAAAACAAATTATAACAATCTTATCCGTTAATTAACAGAAATACAAACAATAAAAAAAACAGTTAATTTTCCCGCGAAATCCTCCCTACCCTTTTCTTCTCTTTCTTACCATTCAAAAATTGTCTTCTAATTTCCCTAAAATTACTCACAATCAACCTTTTTTTTGTCTCTTTTTTTACCTCCTCTAATCTTTCAACTAACTACCCTTCAAAAAATTACGCGGTTTTTCTCTTTTCCCAACATCCCACCCCAGGGAAAAAAAAAACAAAAAAAAAACTTACCCCACAATTCCACCCCCACCCTGTCCCGGAGCATTTTTTTTGCCATGGGCAATTGTTGCCCGCGAGGCAACGCATCTGCTCCGGAAGCCACAAATGAGCAACAAGCGGCTGATGGGTCCATATCGAATGATAACAATGCTGTGAATCCCAGTAATAAACAAGATGGATCATCTAAGCCTGCCCCTCCTTCGGCATCTGCTTCCACCAAGCCTGCAAAGCAAGGTCAGATGGGGCCGGTGTTGGCCCGGCCCATGGAAGATGTCAAAGCGACATATAGTTTTGGGAAGGAGCTAGGCCGGGGGCAATTTGGTGTTACCCATTTGGTGACACATAAGCAATCCGGGGAGCAATTCGCTTGTAAGACGATAGCTAAGAGGAAGCTGGTCAACAAGGAGGATATTGAGGATGTGAGGAGGGAAGTCCAGATTATGCTTCATTTAACGGGACAGCCTAATATCGTTGAGCTTAAGGGCGCGTTTGAGGATAAGCATTCGGTGCATTTGGTGATGGAGCTTTGTGCGGGTGGGGAGCTATTTGATCGTATTATTGCTAAAGGTCATTATACTGAACGTGCTGCTGCGTCGTTGCTTAGGACTATTGTTCAGATTGTGCATACTTGCCATTCAATGGGTGTCATTCATCGTGATCTTAAACCCGAGAATTTCCTGCTCTTGAATAAGGATGAGGATTCTCCCCTTCAGGTCACTGATTTTGGTCTGTCTGTTTTCTTCAAGACAGGTTCGTAATCTTCTCCTTCGTACATACCATCTTCTTCAACCGAGAATGCATTTATCCGAATCAAACAGAGGCTTAGAATAAAGCAATGGGTATGATTTGTCGTATACTATCTGTCTTTGCAGGGGAAACATTCAAGGACATCGTTGGCAGCGCGTATTACATTGCACCAGAGGTTTTGAAGCGAAAATATGGTCCGGAAGTTGATATTTGGAGTGTCGGGGTGATGTTATACATTCTGTTGTGTGGTGTTCCGCCCTTTTGGGCAGGTATGTTCCTACGATTTTTTTTACACTTCTCCTGTCTAACATCAGAAACTCGGGATATTGAAATGCAATGTATCATGTGACAGAAACCGAACATGGTATTTTCAATGCTATTCTGAAAGGTCACATCGATTTCACGAGTGATCCATGGCCTCAGATTTCACCTCAGGCAAAAGATTTAGTCCGGAAGATGTTGAACACTGACCCTAAACAAAGGCTCACAGCTTATCAAGTTCTCAGTAAGCAATCAAAAATTGCTCCTCGTTTGATGTTTACGAAATTTACTTCGTTACAGTTGGATACAAATATATAATTGGACTTATCATGTTCGTATCATCAGATCATCCATGGATTAAAGAGGATGGCGAAGCTCCTGATACTCCTCTTGACAATGCTGTTATGGACAGA
The DNA here is from genome assembly GCA_036897335.1 of Silene vulgaris. Classification (NCBI taxonomy): domain Eukaryota; kingdom Viridiplantae; phylum Streptophyta; class Magnoliopsida; order Caryophyllales; family Caryophyllaceae; genus Silene; species Silene vulgaris. Next base: position 6,641 of record JAYMSF010000609.1, on the reverse strand, counting down.
TTGAAACAGTTCAGAGCAATGAACAAGTTCAAGAAAGTTGCTCTTAGGGTATTCTTCAAATCGTTTCATTGGCAGTCGTCTTTTAAAGGAAAAACTATACAGTATTTAAGGTTCGGAAGTGATTTGTTTTGAATGAATTAGGTTATCGCTGGATGTTTATCCGAGGAAGAAATCATGGGACTAAAGGAGATGTTCAAGAGCATGGATGCCGATAACAGTGGGACTATAACGCTTGAAGAATTGAAGCAAGGCATGCAAACGCAAGGGACTAAGCTCTCTGAGTATGAAGTCAAGCAGTTGATGGAAGCTGTAAGTATTTTTTTCGGAAATCATGAACAAATTCTTTATGTGTCGGAACACTCAACAGAAATAACTCATCTTGTTTTCTTCGGGTAAAAAAACAGGCTGATGCGGATGGAAATGGACTTATAGACTACGAAGAGTTTATCACTGCGACAATGCACTTGAACAGAATGGACCGAGAAGAGCATCTGTACACCGCTTTCCAGTACTTTGATAAAGATAACAGTGGGTATGTATGATGATACCGTTTATTGCCTTATGCATGTCTCACATGTACGAGTGTCTCATGTAACTGTTACCCTAGAGGCGGAATCATATTTTATTTTCTTTCAGGTACATTACCATAGAAGAGCTAGAACAAGCGCTACGCGAGTATGGCATGCAGGATGGAAGGGACATCAAGGAAATAGTTGCTGAAGTCGACTCTGACAACGTAAGTAATACATAAGCAGTCAAATAGGGACAATATAAATCGAAGGAAGGATTTATTCTTAAAATGTATGAATTTGCAGGATGGCCGGATCAACTATGACGAATTTGTGGCAATGATGATGAAAGGAAACCCTGAGGCAGGAAACATGAAGAAACGACGTAGTTTAAACATATGAAGGAAGCATAGCTCTACATCCAATATATATTCGTAAATGTATGGTGCACCGCGGAATCCATGATTATAAGGGTGCTTAATGTAGAGTCTACGTTTGAGCAAACGAAAAACGGGGTGGTGGTGGTGTACGATTGTGACGACAATATTTTCTCTGGGGTATTACATTACATATCATAAGTGTCATTTGCTGGGGTGTTTGTAGAAAAACATTATTTCATCATATAACCTTTTTTCGCAATATCATATAAATGCTACAATTAAGATATAATCCGAAAGGTAATGACTACATTAGATCGTAAGTTCGAATCTCATTCTTCACTATTAATGCAATCCATACAGTTTTTGCAGGGTGGCAATTTTGCTCACCACTGTACATTGCCGTTGCCCCCTACTTATAATCATAGTGCTTATACATTCTCTCCATCTTTTATACTCCATTTTACGTATTTTTCGAGATTTATCCATACAATCATAAATAATACAATCAACAATAGCTGCTAGCCTGCTAATAATCAAGGATGGGCTGAGAAGTAAGCAAGCAAGCCAACTAGAGGGGCATTGATGTATGTTGTGGGCTCAGACTCCTGAAAGTAAGGCCTTGAATCCGGGAAAGCATCAGTAACATTAGGCCCACCGACGACCGCTCCAACTAGCTTATTCGGGTTTGGATTTGGGCTTAGAAAGTAGGTTGTACCCGCTTTGCAACCGATGTGAGCTGGGTGGATCCTGACCGATGGCAGAGAACTTCCTCTGTGATGTATCCTTTGTGGATAGCGTACTCCGTAGCCCACCATATATGACATCCTTATCGGATTATCCCCTAGTATGTAATTCACCTACATATCGACATACAACACGAGTATAAAGAAATAACATATTTCGGCTTGAAATAACATTTTTAAGTATCCAGAGTCTAACACGAGTAAAACAAAAAACAACAATCAAGGCCGAGATAAGCCAAGGCCTTACAACTTATGACTATCTGCCACGACACTGGTATAAAATTCGTTATCAGATTCACTTGGTTACCTATCGAATTGCGAATTCCTTTTTACAAATCACAATCACTTCGAATTATGTTCTATTGTAGTGAATCAGTCGTATTATGAATCTGGTAATGAGGTATAAAGTACACGAACTTTCCACCTTATATCACAAGTAATTTTACTCTTGGAGTAATGTGCAAAGAAACAAAATAAAATTTAATGAGAATCCTACAAGGTGGGAACTATAATGTGAAAAAACTATTAGCCGTTGTCATGTGATAAAGTGAAATAGTGAAGTAAATGTACAAAATTGGCAAGTTATGAAAAAAGGTATGAATAGTGAAAGTTCCCTTGACTTTTGAGGACCATCAACAACTAGATTTAATGCTCAAGGAATCTAATGCAAATACTTCTATGAAATTATGTAAGTCTCATGTGGACCTCAACTCCCCAACTGCTATATTTCTTGTGGTCAGTTCATGATCATAATTTTGTGCAACATGTGACACACTAAGTTGTGTAACTTTCGGAAGTAGCAGTCACTCGATACAATTTTAATGCGGTTTTAGTTACCGTTAGTCCGTTAACCTAAGACATCATCTCGGTGTTATAATCCACGTAACTATTCATGCATAGGATCAAAATGCAAATGTCCATGCATGCGAAAGGTGGAAGAAAAGCGGGAAATGGTACCTGACGTTTAGCAGCGCTTTTGAGGAGGGCAGAGGAGGCGGAGACACCACCACCACATGGTACTTGGTGATTGGAGTGGCTGAGATAGTTGGAGTAAGCTAGTAGTAGGAATGACAGGGATGTCACATGCTGCATGTTGCTACCTCCAGACTTGAATATCAGACCACCTTCACAATTTTCATGCATGATTTCATTAGTATCACTCATTGGTTTTACCAGTGTTAGGACTTAGGATCCGGTAGAGTGTCTCAACTCTATTGGATCCTAACACGTTTCACCAACACTTTATAAAAACGCATTTTTTAGCCTAATTTTTCACGATATACTACATTATGCTATGTCATTAACATCACAGATACGGAGTACTTCTTAAACTTGATTATTAGAGCAATAATTTGTACGCTTAGCTAGTAAATTACCGGGTGAATATTGAACTTCAGGATGAGCAACTCCGGGCAACACAGAACATATAAAGGCATCGGCATTGGTCTTAAAGTTCATCAAATCGTTGGCTCTTCCCATCAAAACTTCCTGTATCCAAATCAATTACAGTATTTAGTTTAATTACTCTCCAAATTTTCATAATATTAATTAGCTTTAATAATTATTCTAAGCCAGTAAGCCCATATGAATCCGAACATCAGTATCTGCAACACATCATTAGTCATTACCCCATGAGATCATTTTGTGGGGGATCGCGATAAAATTGCATCTACCGTAAATCAACCTTTCATACATAAGAAACGCATACAACATACACCTCGGACTCTCGGAGTATAAGACTACTAACACAAGAAAAGCTAGTACTCCCTATGTCGCAATTAAAAGTTTTAAACAATGATAACTATTCATCAGGACGGAGCGAGTTCTCGAGAAATACATCTTGATAACAGAACGAATCCGACATGTACATTGGACTGTCAAAAGGCCAACTAAGCCTTACTGTCTTACAAGATTACACTATATCATCATGTGCAATCATATCCAATATATGCACATAGATTCTTCTCCCCCTGTCACCTTTTGACTAAAAATATTCAACATTTTGGATCATTTGTATAAGTACGGAGTATTTATCTTTAATTATTTTAGATAAGCTGAAATGGGTAATATATGGGCCCAAGTATTTGAACCCATCCAATAAACAATAAGGTCAGATAAATTGGGTCCCCCATATAAGTAGTTCCCCAAGGCATAGGACAAGAAGAATAATGTTTCATGGCATTAGGACAAGAACTCCTTAAGATCCAGCTAATGAATGATTAGGACACTAATCATATGGAAACATTTACTAGTATTAATTGTCATAATTGTTAAATTGTACTTTTTTAATAACTAAATTCGGTACTACTATTGTATCATACATTTGATTAATTACTTTTATCCCGAAATTAAGTTAACTGGTAAAAATGGGTGAAAATAAAGTTGGAAGTTGATATTAGTTCATTATGGTTAATGCCTTGATGGATTTTAGATTTTTAGCTCCTTGTTTCTAAATGGAGTATAACTATATGAGTCGGTACTCGGTAGCAACAATAATTTAAATAGAGAGCGCGTTGAAAGATTAGTGAACGAAGTATGAAAATTGAAAAGGAACCTTAGAAATGAGGACATTGATTCCGGCATGCTTATTATCCCATCCAAACTCATTGATAGTGTCACCGGCCCTTAATATCACCTCGTTCCTCACTATATACTCTCTATATTCCCGCCTCCTTGTAGCCTTGTGCAACCATGCCGCTCCCCATAGTAGCTCATCCTGCCAAGCCCAATTTCGAGTCATTAGTCACACTAGTCACTAGTCACTACACTGCATATTGTGAGCTTAAGACAACTACCGATACTACAATGCCATGAAGTTGAATATCGACTAACGCTCCAATTTCGTACCACTAAAATATCATTTTTAATCCGTAATTAATCGAGTTTATACAAATGAAAAACTCATGACATAAATTATGTACATGTCAACATGTGACAATCTTTACTAAAACTGGTTACAACCATAAAAAAGTCAGAATTCACCATCCCTTTAACATAAGGTAACTTTCCATTTTTCCACTAGACTAGTACAGTATTATGTAGCTCTGCAAGATTCACATGATACGTACAGAATGAATGGGTACATACACATATAAATGTCAAGTGCATTAAACCAGACAAAATAACGATCAAAAATCACAAATTTAAAAAAAAATTAAAAATAAGGAGTACCTGATAACCGTTAACATCACAGTAAAAGGGACATGCTCCTCCTCTAGTCCTTGGATTGTTACTGTATGCTCCTCGATATTTGTCCGCAAACTCGAACACCTAACCGACCAAAAACGCACCATTATGGGTTTGTAATATGGTGCATAAACGTTGTATTGTATTGTCCTTGTGCCTCATTTATATTAATAAAAAAAAAAATGGCGCGCAAGTATAATAAAATTGTACGAGTATGTCGAATATAACAACTCTACAATTTAAGCCGTTAATTACGTGCCAAAGTACTACCTGGCCTATTTCTTTTTGGAAAATGACCAACACCTTAATTAACGGAAAAGAATTACTCGCTCCATTCAATACCAAACATCCAATTAGTACGTACATTAACACGAATTTTAAGAGCGCAATTATAAGATTAGTGTATGTCGTATAACAACGGTACAATTAAAAGTTTAAAACCACCTAAGTCCTAACCTATTTCTTTTTTGGAAAATGACCAACACCTTAATTAACCGGAAAAGAATTACTCGCTCCATTCAATACCAAACACCCAATTAGTACGTAAATTAACACGTACCTTAACAGCGCGACTTAATAAAAGTCGAGAATAAGCAGGATCACGCCTCCTAAACACAATTGAGGCAGCAGCCAATGCAGCGGCCGTCTCACCAGCAACATCCGACCCAGGATTATTCCGGTCAATTGCATAAACCGTTCTCAATGTATCCATATCCTCGGGCCGTTCCCAACAATTATGATCCGAGTACGGGTCACCGACTTGAACGTACATTATATCAGGCACTTGAGCCGTCGCCTTTAATAGGAAATCGGTTCCCCAACGCACTGCTTTCAACGCGTTAGGGAGCTCCGCTCTCATGTTTCTGCCAAAATCGATTACGCTCCAAGATAAGAGCGTTGTTGTGAATGCCATTGGAAACCCGAATTTTACATTATCGCCTGCGTCGTAGTATCCTCCTGTTAAATCCCTCTGCAATTATAATTCGCCATTTTCAGTTAGTTAATACTCCACTCTGTAACAGAAATCAGTTACACTAATTTTCCGATAAATATTTTAATCAAAGGTAAACATATACCGTCTCAATTATTTGCTTACCTTTTCTTTTTGAATCAATGAAAAACAAATAATTAAGACGGAAACAAAATCACAGCATTAGTAATGTACTAGTCAATATTTTCTCCGTCTCAATCATTTGTTTAACTTCGATTAAAATATTACTCACATATCCATGGAATCAATAAATAAATAATTAAGACGGAAACAAATTAACAGCATTAATCATATAGTCATTTATATTTTCTCCGTTTCAATCATTTGTTTACCTTTGATTAAAATAGACAATAAATAATCGGAAATTAGAGGAAAAGCCGAAAAGACAATGTAGGTAGGGAGGACATACACCGACGGAAGCGCCGTCATGGAGAGCGGAGTCACGGCGCCAACGGAGGCGTTGATCAGCTGGGAGGTGGCCGGAACGCTGGCCTTCGAAGAAAAGGATGCTCTTCCGGAGAGCATTGTAGTAGTTGTGAGCGGCGGCGGCGGAGGCGGCGAAAGAGAGGAAGGTGAGTAGAGTGAAGAGGAAGGCAATGTGGCTGGTGTTTCCCGCCATTTTTGAGGGGAAGTGTGAGCAGAGAAAGAGTGAAAGAAAATGGAGTGTGAATGTGTGTGTACTGTGTAGGATGAAGTGGAGGTGGTTATTTGTGTTGTTTATATAGAGAGTGGGAAATTAAATTACAAGAAAAAATAATACTCCCTCCTATTCTCCATTTTCTTCCCTATTTCCTTAAACGGATTATTCAGGTTTTCTTCCCCTTTCCTTTTT
>JAYMSF010000608.1:0-14852 GCA_036897335.1 Silene vulgaris | reverse complement strand
AGTTAAGACGGTCTTAAACAAGACTGGGTTATCACCTATATATACATGACTTGACTCTAGCTAGTTGAACATAACAATCTTCCTTCTTTAAATCTCCCTTGGTAAATACAACTATACAAGCCATGGCAACAATGTTAAGCTCTGGTAAAGTCCTTAGTCCAACTCCATTTCTAGGCCAAGGAAAGGGTTCCGACCGTAACGCCCTCAAAGATGTTGTTCCCATGGGTTCTTGCCAAATTCACCATGGTAGCTTCTCACCCTCCTTCTCTCTTGCATCTTTTTTCGAGTTTTTGCTTCGAAAATGTTACCTAAAAATCTAATGTATATGGTGATTTGTCGCCATTATGTTGAACTTGCATTTATATTTCACAAATTATAGAATAAGTCTAAGACGCTCCTTTTATTGGTTAAACACTCATTTATTACTATCAATAAACGAGTATTTTTAACTTTTTATATATAAAAAGACGGTCTTACACAATAATTACAGGTTGATTCACATATTTATTGCATCAGACATATCTTATGTTAGCCTGGAAGAATTATGTTTTTGTAATAAAGATTAAATTTATTTATTTTATGTTTTTGCTCAGGGGAATGACTTATGGTATGGCCCAGATAGGGTGAAGTACTTGGGCCCATTCTCAGCACAGACACCCTCATACTTAACAGGAGAATTTCCTGGTGACTACGGCTGGGACACTGCTGGACTTTCGGCTGACCCCGAGGCATTTGCTCGGAACCGGGCTCTTGAGGTCATTCACGGACGCTGGGCCATGCTTGGAGCACTAGGCTGCATCACTCCGGAAGTACTTCAAAAATGGATTGGAGTCCAATTCAAAGAGCCGGTTTGGTTCAAGGCGGGAGCCCAAATTTTCTCCGAGGGTGGCCTCGACTATTTGGGAAACCCAAACTTGGTCCATGCCCAAAGCATCTTGGCTGTTCTCGGCTTCCAAGTTATATTAATGGGCCTCGTTGAGAGCTTCCGTATTAATGGGATTGAAGGAGTTGGAGAGGGTGAAAACCTTTACCCTGGAGGCCAATATTTTGACCCATTGGGTTTGGCCGATGACCCGGTCACATTCTCGGAACTCAAGGTTAAGGAGATCAAGAATGGGAGGCTAGCCATGTTTTCCATGTTCGGGTTCTTTGTGCAAGCCATAGTGACCGGCAAGGGTCCGTTAGAAAACCTATTGGACCACCTCGACAACCCTGTGGCTAATAATGCTTGGGTATTTGCTACCAAGTTTGTGCCTGGCTCTTAAATCTTAAGTTAATTTGTAAATGATCTTTCGATAAATCTGTAACAAATCTCAGGAATGTCATTATCAGTATTGTACAAACTATGAACCTCCCTCTTTGTCAGGCTACATTAATTCGAACTCGAAAATTGATTTATTTAGCTTCATTTGTTGGTTCAGAGTAAGGCTATGGAATTGTAAGCTAGTCATAACTTTGTAAAAGAAAAAAGAGGTAATTGAAAGGAGGTAAATCGGAAACCATAAAAAACGAAAGAGCATAACTGGTTCGAATCAGGTAATAAATGCAAGTCGAAAAGAATTAGAAGTTCACAAAATGACCACAATTATTAAAAAAAAAAACAATTTTTTTTTTGAAATTTTCGAGTTTAAAACTGAGATATAATTAACCCGGAAGTGAACATATCGCATAGAAATTTAAGGACCATAACTGGTTCGAATCAATAATAAATTACAGCTTAGAATACAGTGTTTCTGATACAAGTTGATTGCTACAACTTTGCATACACACACAAAACAGTAAAGGGCATTAAGCCTATATGTACTTTGTATTGCTTGCTCTCCAACAAATACATGACCGATGGCAAAATATATACACAGGCAAGACGGCCGCATTTACACGATGGTGATTCATCGCTGTTTGGCTGAAGGCTACAATCCCAGACCACGGGTATCTTCTTCACCGCCAACATTACCCTAGTGCTTCAAATGCTCCCGCAAATTGCAGGGTAAGGGGGTCGAGTAACTTCACCTAGTAACAAAAACTGGCTGATTTCCATTTTTCGTCTCCCATCTGCTTTGCACATTGTACAAACATGCACTAATTCATGGAGAACTTCGCTGCTCAGGAGATCCTTGAGCGGAGTTCTTCCCGATATCATTTTGAATCATTCAAACCTAGCTTTAATGACCTAATGCTTTCTTCCACCAAACTTTACCCACCATTTCCGCCTATTCTTTTCGGTATCACCATGACTAAATTTGTGAAGGGCCGCTTTTGTCTCCCGTAACCGAGTCCTGTATTCTTTCTTCCATACTGCAAATCTCAGTTTTAGCCTCCTAAGTTCATCATAAGAATTTGGACCTGGAGTAGCCTGTAATGCTCTGTAATCAAAAATATTTCTTGCATCTTCGTCAAAAACTTGTCTTCGCTGCTCAAACTCCTTTTCTAGCCGGTTGACAGGGTTCAAAGAACCACCATTAGGTTCTCGTGGTTCAACTACATGATTTGAATATTTGTTGGGCGTGCTTACTCCAGGGGTTCGAGGTCCCATGAATAGGTTATCATCTGAATCCTCAGACACGGGCGATGTACAAGCCTCTTGTCTTCCAGGTTGACCCGCAGCATTCTCAGGGGCAAGACTCTTTTTGGCTTCAGCCAAACTCATCTGGAAAAATTAAAGATGTTATGACCAAGATTTGGATTAATACATAGAACTATAGAAGGCAGAACTGAAGAAAACGTAGCAGTTTGGCATTAAAACGCTGTCTTAGAAATTAAAAAAAACAAAGGTTATAGCATTCATTCACCAGTCGTTTTTTTGGTAAAAAGGACAGTTTTGATGATGACAATTGACAGGTATGAACCCAAACCTCGAGTACCTATACTCGAGGACTTTGCCAGCTAACCTAGCTAACGTCCGTTGCTTAGAGTGGGTAACCAGAGAGAGTACAGATTGACCCAAAAAATTATATCTCTTGCACAATACAACAGAAATCAACAATAACAAGCCAAGTGTGGAAGTCCTCACCATATCCAAGTTCAATTAATTATTTAATCGATCTCCAGATCGCTGCACGATTCATTTGGAGGCCATAAAGGAACACACACCCAACTAACACATTGTTTCATGCTAGACGAAGAAGCAAGTAAAACAATACAACAAGGAAGTATGCCAAGTGCCAGAAACTTACTTGTAAAGATACTATCTGCTTCTGCCACATATCCTCCATTGACCGCATTTTAGTCTCATAATCTGACCACCTCTTCTCATACTGTTGTATCTGTTTCCTTAATGCAGCATTCTCCTCTTCCCTCTGAGCTGAAATTTCTTCGGCTCTCTCAACCCGTCTTTGAAGCTCTTCCATAGCATTAGGGGGTAAATCCTGGTCGGACAATAAGAGTTACACTTCATGTTCTTTTTTGTTTATATGAACAGATACATTCGTTGGAATGTGTAAGGAAGAAATAAACAGCGAACAAGTTAAGGTTGATAACAGTTTTTGAATTTGCCAGGAAGCAAAATAGTTGAATGAAAAACTAAGTCGGTAGATGAAACTTCAGAAAAAAAAAACGGTTTTGCTTCTTTCTTTGCAGTGATGTAGCGTCCTCTGTAATATCCCTCTTCCATGACCGATGATGTGTGTGGTTGAGAATGAGTGAGACTGAAAATCTATTGCAACGTGTGGTTGAATAAGTTATATTGATCTACTTCTCACTCACATCCATCACAAAGAAACTATTTAGTAATCTTATTCTTCACTCATATTTTGCTCTTCTTTCTTCTTAAAGATATAAGAGCAGCTTTCCCATCTTCCCAAACTTTACCGATTCCAACCTAACTGAGAAGGCATTATGACAAGATATACGAAGTAGAACACAAGGGGATCAAAGAAGTTTCAAATGGTCATTACTTCATGAGTCACAACCAGACCAACAACTACTTCCATCACATTTATTGCAAACAAAAGGGCAAGTTCCCGTATATTTGTAACATTCAAAGGGCTGAGAGCTATTTAGCAGCCATGCTGATGCGAAGTCCAATCAACAATGGCTTAACATGATTAGTAATTGTACCTTCATTTGAGCCTCTTTATCGGGTAATTGACTCATTTTATTTTCTTCGGCCTTTGGCTCTTGTGGGGTCAACATGCCATCAAAATGCTTGCGGGTCAACCAGCCACGTACAACTATAGAGTACAATTTCAAAATATAATGAGAAAACTATTTACATAAATTATTTTCAGAAAGAACATAACCTAAAAGTACAACATGCTTTACCAGATTGCAATCGTATGATTGCTTTATGCTGCTCGTGCAGAACCTTTGAAGCACTACGCTTATGCTTGTGCGTATCCTTATGCTTCAAGTGGGCTCTCTGATTCTTTAATAAAGAAGTATATTCCCTTCTACGATTTTCACCACGAATGACTGCAGCGGAAAAATTAACCATAAAAAAAACTAGAACATATACAAAGTATATATAAAAGACGAGGCTTCTTTTTATTTACACAAAAAATAAGATCAATAGAGACAGGGTATTACAGGACTGCAAGGTAGATACTCTAGCCTTCAGTTCGCTAAACTGAGAACGAGTCTTGTAGCCACGATAGCACTTTTGAAATCCAATCACAGACTGTAGTACTCGTTTTCTTGTTTCCTCCAAAGCCCCGATCTACATTTAAGCATATCAGAAGTATGAGAGCAAGGAAATCTCACCAGTATAGATCAGTGAGGTCAAGTAGCAGAAAGAAAACATTGACCCTCTTTTTCTTCCATCTCTCCAGAATGGAAGTTTTCACTGAGATTCAAAACCAATTACCCAAAGAAAAGGCACACAATCCCTAATTAGACAAATAATAACTCAATGAAGGTCATTAATGTGCATCAGTGCATGTGGCTTGAATCTCCGTGGAAGTATCAAACAGAGAAAATCAGGTTGAACTGTTGAAGTCTCAGCCACACAAAAAAATGTAATGTTTGTAGCCACACCAGGGGAAGATTCCCCAGTCACCAGTGCCTGCTAAACGGGAAGAATGCAGCATGCTAGTTTTTCAAGGGACCGAGCTTGAAATATTTTAAGTATTTTAATTCAATTTCGACCAGCTATAATGTTAGTGATAGTGTCAGAAATTAATAATAGGGTTTTAGGACAATTCCGGAACACTAGGGTAAAGGAGTTAACTCAATGTCACGATTAGGTTCAGTGCATTAATTCCAGTGGCCAACTTGGTACATATATATTAATTCCAGTCCTGAACTGATGAAAGAAAAAAATGAATGCCAAAACTTACCTGACCAGTTCGGAAATATAATTTTGTGTAGCCAACTTGGTACATTTCAGGAAGGATGTTGAATTGCTGCAGAACAGCTACCGACAAACTCAATGGATCACGAGAAACATTGCTTTCTGAAATCAGGAATCCATACCTGAAAATGGCATACGGTACATAAAAAACTGTCAAAAACAGAGCACTGCAACATCAAAAATAAATTGCCGACAACTTGTAAGGTCCCTGATCATACCTTTGAGCAAACTCTTCATGGTTTATCCGGTTAGGAAAACCACATCTAGCAATTCTAACAACTTCTAGAACTCCACAACACCTCAATTGTTGCAATACAAGATCATTCTCGTAGACCCCCGGAAGCTGCGTGCTATTTGGTTTTATGCAGCGAATGAAGTGAGGTGTGGTCATTTCCAACTGTTGCATTAGTTTGTAAAGTTGAAGCTGCAAAAATAATAGAGTATGACCAGTTGCTCCGAAAGTAAAGCCTTCAAAAAATTATGGACGTAAATGCTTGTCTTTTCAGAGTTTGAATTGCTGGACATGTTTGTACTTTGTAAATGAAAAGCTACCATTACGTAAGTGGATCGAGTTATATGTTTATCATATTTAATTAGTACTACTTGTGTCCCAAATTTATTATCTCAGCGTAACTTTGTTGGTTAACTGAGGTCAACTATATATATGTACAAATATAAAGCTCGAGCTGGATTTATCAAAACAACCATTTCCACTTTTCAAATTATCATCAATTTTATAAAAGGTTTGTAATTATTGTACATTGGGAAATATCAGTCACACTTGAAATAGTTTGACCCCCAAAGTCAGATGGAGATTATATAGATAGGACAGGAAAATTATTGTAACTATTGGATGGTTTGTAATTATCGTAGATTATGGGAAAATATCAGTCACACTCAAAAAAAAGTGACCGCCAAAGTCAAAGCGGGACAATATAGATCGGATGGAGTAGCTCTAGACTCTATCGCATTGCCCAGAAAGAACTGAATTGCAACTAGGTTTGCACTGAACTAGACCATCGTGCATCTTTCATCTTTTTAAATACAGAGGCATGATCCCCATGGGCCTAAATAAACAAAGGTTACCTTGAACTTTGTTGCAACACTTTGCTTCTGGCAGTCTTTGGCAGATTGACCTTTAGAACCCATTGCTTTTTGAGATTGCTCAAGCATTTTGGAGGCAGAGACTTGCAGCAATTCACAGCTGCGAGATAGAAGGAGCTGAAGAGAATCGGAGTGTAATGGATCTCTGTTTTTCTCCAAGAAGCCACTAGTATCATAAAGAACCTGACAATACAAGGAAGCAGAGATTTACACGAGAAGTTATATTTACAAAACACCAATGACAAGGTTACCAGAAGTTCATAGCCACTAACAAGCACATATACACATGCACACACATCGAGAGAGCAACAAGGTTAGAAAGCCAGTGAGGACAAACAATGTAAGATGAGCCCCACAGTAAAAACACAAACCTGTCCTGCGTAGTGAGAAATACTGAATGCCCCGTCCCTTCTACCTTTGAAGCAAGAGTTAGAGCTCAAATGCTGCTCAAGCTTGTGTGCAAAGGTCAAATCTGTAGCCTTGGGAAAATTTGATTCCTCGTCTAATAACGACAAGAGCCCCAGGGGTTTCTACACGGCATAGAGTAGATTAACAGATATTATTAATCAGATCAAGAAAATGATATAGCACAGTGAATGATTTACAGGGTATAACTTCTGTACCTGCTCAAACAAGTTTAGGCACTCTTGGTTGTCTTTAAAATCGACTTTAGTCCAGTCAATTCCATCAGCTTCATAATCCTGAAAACAAAAACAATGAGTGTACGAAAGGGCAAAACCCAATATCTACAGTAAAATACCAAATATTTTACCCAAGAAATGTGAGCTGTAAATTCTCTGATGGAAAGTCATGTGAAAGATTCATAGGCAATCAAGTGTTACTAAAAATCTTGCTGATTGTACAAAGGACTGGTATTAGTGTATTAGCGTATAATACAGAGGGAATGAACAATTGCAAGTGTGTGACTGCATGGCAGCTTAGTTTAGGTCCAAAACTGGAGATCAAATTTCCGTAATCATTGACACAAAAAATACTTTTTCCTACATAATTCTGTGGGCCATGCTGTTGGACTATTGAAAACAACCAAGTGATAATAGGGCTAATTTCATGGAGAGAACAATTCACGTTGATTGTTGTCCTTCCATTTTTTAACTTAACGTAACAGGGTCAACAGCAGAAAATCTTGGTCGTGCACCGATTCTTTTAGTCATGTAGTTTTTAGGCCACCAGCATGTTACGAAAGAAGCCAAGACGATTAAAAACCAGACTATTTACTACTGAATAACAGTACCTAGAGAGGAACCTATACTGGAATGGACAGCGCATAAAGGGTCTGTGCACATAAATCCATGCAACAATAATCAATCAAGCCCAACAATACGACTGTTTGCTAGAGGAAAGAGCTGAACAACATTTGCAAGTATCACCATAATAAGAATTGATTTTTATTTAGACATGATGACTAAGGCGTCATCTAGAAAATCTTTTCAGCCTTGAATTTACAATGCATATTAACAACAATGCCACATCAGTACATCATTATCAATGTGCATAAAACTTCTCCCATGCATTACGATGATATAAGAATTCTCAAATCCTTACCTCTTGCTCGAGCTTAAAGAGATGGCGATTGAAATGCTGCTGCAATCTCTCATTTGCATAATTTATACAGAACTGCTCAAAGCTATTTTTCTGAAAGCAGATAGCAACTGTGAGCACAAACATGGCAGTAAGGCATAACATTGAAACTTATCGAATTTGAACACACCTGAAATGACTCGAACCCGTAAATATCCAAGATGCTGATGGACCTCCCAGTCCTCGATTTACCAACTTCAAGTGATACGTTTATTTTTTCAACAAGCCAATCAAACAATCTGGCGTAAATGAATTTTGCCAATGCATCCCTGGTGTCTGTTGCCTGCAGATCAAAATATCATAGCTCAGAAACATTACATGAAGCAAAGACAAGGTAGAATCAAATCATTTTATGTTTATTAGCTGATTGTATGCGAAACCTGTGACTGTAACATGCGCACATACCTGCTGTAAAGTTAACCCTTTTGCAATGGTATCTTTGCCAGCTTGAATTCTACGGGTTGATAAAGCCAAACTCAAGTCTTGCTCAGTGCATCCTATCAAACTGGCTGCAGTGGTCAGAGCTGGCAAGCAGATAAAACCAATAAACCTTTGTGAGAAACAAGATAAAAACTCATGTGCCTTATGAAGAAAGGGTAAAGGAGAAATCTTCAAAACAAATTAGAACTCCAAAAAACAGTTCATTAATTTGGTAAATTTTGGCAGTTCCTTCTTGGCGTAGTGGTATTGCACGCGAAGAAAATTTTGTGTCACAGTAACGCTACCGGTTATCGTGGCTTAATCTCACTAAATAGGGCCAACCTCACAATGCGGCAAAATGTGGTTGCGGCATTATAGCAGGCTTCAAAACCTTGATAACTCTATCACAAGTCCGCCTCGTGGTCGATATTTAAAACCAACAGCCATAGCCCAACATAACTCAAGCACAAATTCCTTTTATTCCATAATTCTCCAACTAAGTCATGGTATTTTATTGCTACGTCGGTCGCAAACAGCGGTAGCATAGTGTGAGGGAGTGACATGGTCACATGGATAAGTATGACAAGTTTTCAACCAAAATAACCATATATTCACACGACAGTAATCCAACAACACAACGAGATGTGTGAGACTGTCATTTACAGGAGATATTTGATGAGCAAAACCATTCTATTATTCAAGAAAGAAATTATTTATAACAAAATAATCTATACTAAATCTAGTTTGACTGGGTGACTTGAACAACAAGCATGAAACTGCGTTAACCTGATGCTTCGTTTTAAGAAGTTGGCTTGAAAAACCAATCAAGTATTAATAAAATACAAAAATGAATGATGTCATGACTACGGAATAAATCCAGGAGATAACAAAAGTTGATTAAAACAAAAGGTACCTTCATCAGCCACCACTTCTACGTGATTTTCGTTGTCAGTGATTTGAAAAGATATGTTCCCAAGCCACAGCACTGCAGTAAGCACTGCAAACATACTCTCCTGATTTTCTTCTGAAACTTGTACAGCGTCTAACGCTTCCTATCATGATAAGATGTGAAGTTATGACCGATAAAACATTGACTGAAGAATTTAACATCTATAACACCTTTAGAAAGAAAATAATAAACCAATACCTGAAGCTTTCGAAAGTTCAGAGCATCATCAAGACCATCAATCATCAAGCATTTACTCTGATTGAGATAATTGTATTCGTTAGCTGTTCTAATGTTCAACTTATCTGCAATGACAATCAAGTGCTGATAAGATGACTGACTAAATATTTTCGACAAACTAAATTCAGGCAGAACGAATAATAGAAGCAGTTGCCACGAACTACGAGGAAATATAAAGTAATTTCGTTGAATGCAGAATATGCACGCTCATAATTAAAACTCACCTCTAAGATCAGATGGGGCACCAGCACATAGTTGGTAAAAGACATGATATGAGCGTTCTCCTGGGGCCAACTGCACTACTCTTGACTGCAAGAACAACAATATTAGAAATAGAAGGGGGTTGGAATGCTAATTGAACTAAAACATCTAGAACAGCAAAGAATTCTCACCTTTTCAAGAAGGACTGGTTATCATTTCCAAAATATCAGATAGCACAGACAACAATGAGTAGTCAGTCAACGATACAGAGACAGCAAATGATTTTTGAAAAACCGAATTAAAATATATATAAACCAGAGGCTAGATAAATAGCTCACTCACATGTTTGAATTATAGCACCGCATATCTTTCCTGTCATGCTAAAATGAATTTCGATCAACTTCCCCTGAATAATGGAAGAGACTCAGTAACATCAAACTCAAATGACTATTTTGTCTGTAAATTCCCCAAACACTGGGTACAGAATGAGGCGTGAAGTCATCACGCATAAAATAAATTGATCAAAAGCACCCAAAAAACGACTCTTAACAGTGAAAGGGGAGCCCAAAGAAGGGGAGCAAAGATAAAAATCTTACGAATCGGCTAGAGTTATCATTTCTTGCCGTTTTAGCATTTCCAAATGATTCGAGTATACAACTTGTTTGAAGAACTTCGTGTTCGATTCCATCTCCACCACCACCAAGGATAGCCAAGTACTGCATTGCCAACTTAGCTGTTTCAGTTTTCCCCGCGCCACTTTCCCCACTGTACAGCAAAGTAAGTACATTGGCGTATAAACCAAGCAAAAGACACTGTATCCCCAAAGTAAAAATATAAGTGTTAAAAATACAGCAAAATTAAAGCTCACCTTATTATGATAGACTGATTTACCCCATCTGCAAGTAAGCACAAAACATATAAATAATTTAATACAGGCAAGGAAGACAATAAATGCTTAACCATATTATGTGCAGCGACAAACCTCCCATCATCTTATCGTATGCTGCATCTGCTGTCGCATAAACATGGGGAGCGTCTGCAAGTTTCTGCCTGTAATCGGTTATTTGGTTGTTCCCATATATTTTCACCGACTTAAATGGATTGATTGCAATCAAAACAGGTCCCGCTTTAGTCTACAGAGACCAGCACACCCAATATAAGTGTAAAAAGATGAAAAGTTCAGAAACAGAGAACCCATAGTATAAACTTGTAAAGTAAGCAAGCACTTACATAGATCTGATCACGTGAATATCTGTAGTGCAAATTACTAACAACGGAGGGCTCATTCAAATAACTAAGTTGTATTAGATCATCTACGCCTTCAAGAATATCTGGATTTGCAGGTAAGAGTTCTGTTGTCGGGACTTTGACGACCTACACCAGTCAGTAGTCGCAAGTGATTAAAATAAAATTTCCACAACTAAATTATTTCGTATCAACAAAGCCATGTCTAGAACCATGTCACTCACATTTTCAGATGCAAGCTGTACATGAGATTCCTTGCCTGAAGTTGACATTATCCTTCCCAATTCCCATTCTCCAGATGAGAGTCGGCACCACACGCGAAGTTTCTGACAAAGAAAACCATAGGTTCAAGATTACCACAAATGATTGCCACATTGGAAAAATTTGATGGCATGCACAATTGCATTGTGTAAATTAAGATCAGCTTATAGTGTTTCAAATGCTTTTTAATCAAATAATGCCCATGCTGGATGAGCCTCAATTCCTAATCATTAAATGTAAAGATCCAATTTTTTAAACGGCCACCCCATATTTTTCAAAAATAATCGACCATTTGACGACTACTATTTTCAAGTACTACCCACTAGGAAAAGAGCTGAGACAGCAAAAACTAAAGGGCAGATTTTTCCACTGAATCCAGTCAGGAAAAAGGGTTCGAATTATGTCTATATGAAAGGAAAAAACTCTTCTTGAGTTTGGAGTTCCACTTGCCAGTCTCTACTCTCAAAACAATCTAATTCGACTACAAGCAAGTAACAAAGTGCATCATCCTGACTAGATTAGAACCTTGTTTTCACTTTTCAGTCAAAATCTCCAAAAAAATCCTTAACTAAAACATGCAGTTAGCTACGGAATGAGTCTTGTAGGTATACAACCAATTGACCAAGATTAATGACCTTGGTTTTATGCATACAATAGTCTCATATGCGTATTTGTATAAGCTACCATTTTCTCACTTGTCAGTTGTCTATCTCTAGTCAATCGCACTCAAAAGCAGAAATTAATGCAACAATAAAGCGAACCAATCCAATTCCCAAACCTCAATCTACAACTCCCGAGTCCCCACAACATGAAATAACCCCCACAACGAGAGCGATAATACAGAATTAAGTTCAATGTCTAAACATACTAATCGAGTTTTTATACAACTACTACACTAGCAGCAACATAATGATATGTGGTCGACTAACATGAATCATTCTTTAAAACCGTCAACAAACCAATTACATCAAAATTAAACATTTCTAAATTAGAACACCTACACCAACAAAATGATTTGTAGTCGACTAACATAAATCATTCATTAAAACCGTCAACAAATCAATTGCATCAAAATCAGACATTTCTAAATCAAAACACCTAACATTAATCAAAATCAAAAATCATAATCATAATCATAATCGAATCGAAATCGTAATTAAAACTACCTTCCTGATAAAATAATCAATAGTATCATCCCACTCAACAACCACACCATTATTATAACCACAATCAGAACTCGACGTGACCTCCTCACCATTACCATTACCACCACTACGACTTTCCTTTCCGTTTCCGTTTCCGTTTCCGTTTCCGCTTTCTCTCTCCTCCATTAAAACATACGGCGACTGATCCGCCTTCACCTTCTTCTTCCTATTATTCCCAAAACTATTCCTCCTCTCTCTCCCTTCCTCCTCCCACACCACCGCCACCTCCTCCACCACCACCGCTGCCACCTCACCTCCGCCGGAAATGACATCAGCCTTCCGTTTTACGTCGTCTCCGCAGTTTCCGGCGCCGGCGATCTTAAACCCTACCGGAAGCGACCTCCTGGACGACGGCAGCCTAGCACGTGACGTCGGCCGTGACGGTAACGCCGGCGGAAGGTCACCTGACAAACCTTCCTCATCTTTTCGGCGTAAATTCTCCAACATCTCCTCTAACGAACTCCTGACCGCCATGGACGGCGATGTCAACATCATCTTTAATTATTAATTAATTCAAATTGTGAATACTACAAAACCTGCATTTTGGGGGGGAGAAATAGGGGTAAAACCGTGAAACAGAAAAGAGGTAAAAAAAGGAAGGGGGGTTAATTAAAACAGTAAAAGAGTGGTTTAAGGAAGAATTAAGGTGGTAAATTAAAAGTGAGGTGTAAAAGGTAAGGAAGAAATGAACTGGAAAAATGGATGTATGAAAATGGAAAGGGGGAAGAACAAATAAAACGGTTTAATTTTTTGTTGTTGTTAGAAGAAGAGAAAAGAAAGGGTGTATGTTTTTTTGAATTTTAAGCTGAGTTTTGCTGCCTTTTTTATTTTTGGTTTTATGGATTTATGGATTATGTTTGTGGTTGTTGTGTACATGACTACATCTTGCCGTTTGGATTTTGTTTTTTCATGGCTTTTTTGTTTGTTGTGGTTCGGTTTCGTAAAACTGATCTGATTTGAATGGATCGGGCAAAGTTGATCGATTAGAATGTGTTGATCTAGATAACCCGACTTCATGCTCGAACTTGATCTAAATGATAATAACATGCCCGAAAAATTACTTGACCAGGCTCGAATTCGTGCAAATCCGAACTGACCTTACTCGAACATAACCCAGATCGAGGACATGTTTGTCACGTTTAGATTTGAATGACCTAACTTGTACAGTTGTACCCAAATAAAGGATCCAGATTTGATTTGTAGCCTTAGTTGATCTAATTCGGTGTGTTTCACTTATGGCGTGACTGGGTAATGTTTGTTTATTGGTGCAAGTTGAATTGTTGATCAATATCTCTAAATAAGTTGATAACAACAAACAGATGACAATGATTTGAATCTGAAATGACATAACCTACACTTGTTCCAACATGAATTTTTGCAAATTAAAAATGATTGAACTCGCACTGACCCTAATTGACTCGTTTGTCAGGTTTGCTTTAGGGTGAAACTATTGTTGATATGAGAGAAGATAAATGAAACTTATTCATTTCTATATAGTACCATAATATTTGGAAAATAACTTGCTACAAATCTACAATGTATAAATGTTTGTCTATGTATGGAGAATATTAACCTAAAACAGAGGCTTTTATACCATTTTGTTGTTAGCTGTATCATCATCTTCATGTATAAAATCAAGTGTATGTTGTCAATAATGGTCGAAACCACCTTAACATTATTATATTGCGCTATATTACTTATTAATCACAGAATTAACAAATACAACACAATTAAAGACATATTATGGTATCATAATCATATTAGGCAAATCGACAAACGTTACTATTTATATTACTAATTCATTTTCACAAATTCGAAGAAAGATTACATCCTAAAACTAATGGAGTAGTTGATTTACTTGATTCCATTTACCAAAAATAATTTAGAGCATCTCCAATGCAAGCTAATATTGGAGTAGCTTGAGATTTGAAACCATTAGCTTAGCATTGGAGAGGGGAAAAAAGTTAGCTTGGCTTCAAATATTAGCTTGGGGGAGTCATTGGTTTCTAGATCAACTTGAGAAATTATACTCACTTACCCAATAAAGAAGTGTGACACACCCCTACAACAATGAAAGAAAGTGAGAACCAGGCGCCTCATTGTACATGAATAGCATGATATTTGCTTGACATGTGGGCCCCATCTCTTTATGACTCTCCTTTTTGTTGGTTTTTGTTTACAAAACTCATTTGTGTAAAAATTAGGCCAACAAAAGTGATGATTTGAGTTAGTTAATCTTTGAGCTAGAAAATAAAATGTGTATGCACTTATTTTATTTTTCGTAATTTAATTTGATGTATGCGTTTTTAAATTATTAATATTAAAAAAAATGAAGTTTTTATTT
>JAYMSF010000607.1:0-14859 GCA_036897335.1 Silene vulgaris | reverse complement strand
AAAAAAAAAAAAAAAAAAAAAAAAGTGAAAATTTGGGAGAGAGCGATTTTGAATCCATAAAGCATCTCACATCTTGTGAAGAAGACTAATACTAAACTAAATAAGACTCCTATTAATGTTTGTACCAGCCAAGTCGCATTCCTCCGATCATAAAGAATAATAAAATGCAAAGATGGACTTCATATTCGAAACACCGTCAGGGGAAAAAGGATAGCTACTTGTGTTTAGCACTTTAGCTACTGCCTGACTATTTCTAACATCCCTCAAGTAGAACAGCCAATGTTGCATTGATGCAGCAAGGAAGAGACATCGAGTAGGCGAATTCATAACAAAATACATAGATGGCAACAATAATAAATACTCCACATAACTAATGCCGGGTGCAAAAGATTAAAACTTTTAACATGTTAATCACTATAAATGAAACCAAAAACCCGTGTGCGTGCGTACCAATCGAGAAAAGGTGCCAAATCAAGGACACGGCAAAAGGCGAGCCCAGCAAGCTCATGAAGATCCAAAAACCTCCCGTTTCTCGAATATACATCAATCACTCCAACACTCTCTATACCATCAAATTCTTCACATCCAATAAAAAACCTATCACCCATAGAATTCAAAATTCCTTCTGAATTACTAATCCACCTCAATTGTGGCACCAATTTAAGCAACCCGATAACCTTTTCGACAATCTTTCGAGCAATTGGTCTAAAACAACCCATTATAGGTATTGTATAGCTAGGATGCAGAAACACAGTTGCCAACAAACTCACCACTTCTTCCTCATTCAGCTCATTACCCTTCAAACACCAAAAACATACACCAAAATTAATCAATTCAATCACAAATTAATCAAAAATTAATCAAAAAAACAACACAATTTCATTAAATTAGAAAAACCCAAATGATATACCTTTGCAACCAACAAATTAAAGTTGGGTATTGAACTGAGTTTAGGGCACCTGAGAATTAATCTCTCTAACTCCATATGCAAAGTAAAAGTCCCGTCTAAAGACATCTTGTTAAACCAAAGTTTTCGCCTTTCGGTGCCGAAAACAGTGAGAAAATCAAGAGGAATAAAAGGGTTTGTGTAATTGAAGATGTTGAAAAAAGGGGATAGAAACGCCTAAATTCCGCAATTTATAGTGTTGGAATTTGGGTTCGAAATGAAAATTAGGGTTTAAGTAGGGTTTTGGGATGGTTTGGTTCTTAAGGTTTTTGAAAAGGAGGGAATCCCAGAAACTAACCTATCGGCGCAAAATGGAGGCGCTGAATAGGGTTGTTTTCGTAATTTTCTTTTTTTTTTTTTTTCCTTCAAATATCAACAGTTTAAATGTAAGATGTAAAACTAACCCAACCTAATAAATCGAGTATATGAACGGGTCTGACCCAAAATATATCACACATGCTGACATGCATAATAACTTGGGTCATGTTCTTTTGAACTGAAATTGTCTGAACTGAACTGGATTTAATGAAGCTGAACTGAACTTATTGGAGCTGAACTGAACTGAAGTAAGAGTTAATTTGTGAAGAGCTGAACTGAACTGAATGAGCTGAACTGAACTGAACTGAACTTAATCGAGCTGAACTGAACTGAAATGAACTGAAATTAAGTCCAAAAGAGCAGGACCTTAATCGGTTTTAGGCTCCGTTTGGCACGACATTTCAGGCAGCTTATTTAACTAAAGTAGTTTATTTGACCAAAATTTCAGCTGTCTGATTTATTTGCAAGTGTTTGGTAAGTAGTTTATTTGGTCAAATAAGGTACCTGAAATAAAATGATATCTCATGTAGCATTTGAGAAAACAGGTATCTGAAATGACTTAATTTTCCATTTTTTTACCCATTTATTCTATGTATACAACAACAACAACAACAACAACAGAGCATTAATCCCAAAATGATTTCGGGTCGGCTGACATGAATCATCATTTGGAACCGCCAAGGGTGAACGTACATCTTCAAAAGCGAAAATATAAAAAGAAAAAGGGAAAAACAAAAGTTTAAAAAGGTGAAACATAATACAAAAGTCAAGAGAAACTTATAGATTTTAAAACGAAGTCCGTATTCCGTTCATAAAAAAATTAAAAATTAAATCGAGAATAAAGATTAAACGATTTTGAAATCGAAGCGACGCTTAAGATACGAAAGTTGTTGGTAAAAAAGTGTAATAAATCCGAAAAAAACAAATAGTTTATGTTAAAAAAAAAATTATAAAAACATCAAATACTAAAAATCGACATGTATCATCTCCCTCCATCGTGCCCTCTCCATCACCACCCCTTCTTGAAGCCCGAGAAATCTCATATCAAGCTCTATCACTCTCATCCATGATTGTCTTGGTCTCCCTCTACCCCTAACAACATTTTCTGTACCCTTTATTCTATAATATTAAATAATTATCCTATACTTTTCCGTAATTTTACCAAAATCAGCTAGTTTATTAAACACATTTTTATATAATCAGTTACCTTATTAGCTCTAATTTTCAGTTACCTCTTCAGGTTTCAATTAACTTTTCAGTTTTCAGCTACCTTTTACAGGTTTCAGCTACCTTTTCAGTTAGTTTTGTCAAGTTCAAATGGAGCCTTAACTTGACAAAATTGACTTATTTACTAAAGTTTTTGAAATGGAGGCCATACGAGAAATGAAACTATGGCGCAAGACTCGAGGGCTTGAGGTGTTGAATATAAATGATTCTTTCCAAAAAATAAAGAAATAAATGGAGATATGTTGCGGGGGTAATTAGAAATGTGAAATTAGCCATGTTCAAATATAAGTCATTCCAAAACAATTCACACTTGAAATCACTTAAAAACGACTTTGATAACGAGTTAAGTACGACATAACCTTAAGTTTGAAATAACAAGCCAATATTAACCTATTTGATATAAGAGCGGCCCAGTTATTTCCAACCTAACTCTAGCTCAAAGTTGATTGAACTTCATTTTCTTACTTTTACAAACTTGTCGACTCGACTCTACAATTCAATTCTATCAAGTTTCCTTCACTACATTTCAGTTTATCATAACTCAACTTCATCTAAAATGGGTCAACTATACTCCTAATAACTCAATATTTCCAAGGTATTTATCTTTTAATCGATAAATTATACTCTCTCCTATTCACTATAATCACCCCATTTGATATGGGCACGATACTTAAGGAAAATTATTAAAATAAGAGTAAAAGAATTGTGTGAGGTTGGTAATAGGAGAGAGGGATGAATTACAAGAGTTAAATAAGGAAATTGTGGGGCCAAAACATTAAATTAAAGAAAGTAATAGAATAGGAGTAAAAGAGTTGTGTGGGGTGGGGTGAGGGCAGGAGGGATGAATAAAATAAGAGTAAAAATTACCGAAAAAAGAAAATACGGTGATTACTCGAATAATCCGTTTTGGAAAAGTGGGGTGATTATAGTGAATGAGACGGAGTATTTCCGAGTTGGTTTATGCCCGAACCAAACGAGAGGCCTCCTTAATAGCAAAACCACGGGTCCAAGAGCTCCCAAAACCCACAAAACCTCCCAACATCCTCACACCTCCAAGTTAACATTCCTCTCTCTTTCTCTTGCGCGCGCCATTGTTGTAATCCCTTAACACAGGTCAGTAAATTCCTCTACTACTACTCCTTACACCTCTGTTCCCCAATTTTAATTTGATTTAATCTACATATGCTACCAATTACTCCGTTTCGCGATCGTTGTTTTAACCCCTTTCATTAGGGTTTCCGTTTATTAATGATTTAGGTTAAAATTCTAACAACTTTATGTTTGTTTCATTTGTTTAGTTGATTTTTGGTTCATTAGTACTAATTCGTTTAATGGGTAACTGTTGCTTTTCTGATTTTATGCAAAAAAAATGTTGCTTTAATTGATTTAATTGTTTTGATTAATTTTACATTGTTTGATTAGGTTAGTAAATTTCTAATATGGGTAGCTTATCGGTTTCGGAACACAAAAATTGGAGAATGATGGTCTGAAATGGTATTGTTATTGGGGGTTTTGTTAATCTTTGGTTGTTGGAACTATTGTTAGTTAAAATGGAGGTTGATTCTGAGATGCACGAGCCAGCCGCCAGTGCAAATGAAAAGGATGAGATTATGCAGTCAATGGAGAACTTACAGATTGAGGAACCGTCTTGGGAGTTCAAGAGGAAGCCTGTCATTATTATTGTTGTTGGAATGGCAGGTGCGTCTCGTGGACCTTTAGTTATGTCATTTTGTATAGTATTTTGGTCGTGAGTGTTGTTTGGATATGCTCATTTATTTCGTGGAAAATATTGATACAACTGTATTGTGGTTAGGAAGTGGAAAGACTTCGTTCATGAATCGGCTGGTTTGCCATTCACAAGCTTCAAATCTTCGGGGTTATGTGATCAATCTTGACCCAGCTGTCATGACACTACCATTTGGCGCAAATATCGATATTAGGGACACAGTCGCGTACAAGGAAGTTATGAAGCAACACAACTTAGGTCCTAATGGAGGAATATTAACATCGCTGAACTTGTTTGCTACAAAGTTTGATGAGGTAAAGCTTGACACTTTTTTATTCTAGCATTTATTTCATTTTTGGTTTGAAGATTTCATGTGGTTTGTTCAAGAATTGCGCTTGTGAGATACTGAGATTGTTCTGCTATGGGAGGTAGCCTGTTGAGTTAATCATGGACTTCACTGATGTCTCTAGTTGTATCTCATCTTTTTTAAATGACATCTTGTTCCGAGTTCGGTTTAACTTAATCTAATACACATGTTTTATCTGGATGTTCAATAATATGTAGCTTGTGATGTGTGACTCATATTCCGATTTCTGTTTGGATTATGATGCATTCTGATTGTCTGTGTTAATGGCTTCTTATTGTATCTCATTCACGTAATTTTTTTTATTGGAAGTCTGCAAATCTTGTTTTCTTGTAAAGTATCAATCTTAATCTCTCATTCGCTCAGGAGTTCTGGATGTCCTATTTTCTTGCCTCACTCTTTTTCACTTTTAGTTTTTAATGTGTGATATATGCCTTGTGGCAACCTAATATAATGATTGATTGTAGGTTGTATCTCTTGTTGAGCGAAGGGCTGATCAACTAGATTATGTACTCGTGGACACACCTGGGCAGATTGAGATATTTACTTGGTCTGCCTCTGGATCTATGATTACTGAATCCTTTGCGTCTACATTTCCAACGGTGATCACATATGTGGTTGATACTCCTCGTTCCCAAAGCCCAGCTACTTTCATGAGCAATATGTTATATGCTTGCAGTATTCTTTACAAGACACGACTACCACTTGTATTAGCTTTCAACAAGACAGATGTGGCTCAGCATCAGTTTGCTTTAGAGGTTAGTTTATTAAGTATGAAGACGTAATTAGTTAATTTCACTTCTTCTAGAGAGTATCTTGTTAGCTGACCCCAAATCCGGAAAATTATAAGACTAATGCTTTGTTGGTGGTGGACTGGTGGTGTAGACTTGTAGCATACGAGTTGTCTTTCTCAAACTTTGCCCGTACTTCTTCTTAATGCTACATGCAACTTGATAGAGTCTATATCTTCTGTTGTAAGATACTATGATGAAAACTGTTTTAAAGAACTTGGTGTTTATGGTAAAAAAAAAAATGAAATTTATGGACCCGCGTGCCTTGGTGGTAACTTGGGGTCTACTGTGCTATTTAGAATTTTGGATCTGTGTGCTTTTATGCACTTTGAAGTTATCTTTGGTCTACTTCAATCTGGCTAAGGGAGACTCGTGCTTTTGAAGTTATGTTTGAATCTTTGGTCTAGCACTTCAATAAGTAATGCTAAAAGATATTCACCGTTATGGTCAATATTTGGAATTTTTGGATGGTGTATAAATTATAATTAGTTGCTTGAAGTATTTGGTACACTAGTGAATCTGAATCTAACTAGGGCATTATAATTTGTATCTCTTTCTCTGGCTGTATGGCTTCGGTGCACGTGTGGAGCACTATTTATATTTGTAAATTATTGTTGTGAAGTTTGAGTTGCTGTTAGGCTCTTAGTCGTTCTCACCCCTTGCCGGTGTTAGGTAAATCCTCAGCGAGGATGCAGAGATCATATCATGGGGAAGATTCCTGGGATAATGCTTAGATCATCTCATGGAAAAGACTAGTGGCTTGATTAGACTCTATACTTGGGAAGTAGTTGTCTCTTTGGAGGTGTAAGCATCGAGGAGAGGAAGTACACCAAGTTGTAGTTTTTACAACTGTAGTAAGATATAGACATGTATCTGAGACTTGATGCTAAGTTGAAGGATGGCTTTGTCATAACAGAATTCCGGGCTAACATATGTGCTATACGACCATGTTATGCTGATTCTTTAGTTGTTTGTATAGTGCTGATAGTTTTCAACTTCTCCCTGTGCAGTGGATGGAAGATTTTGAGGTGTTCCATGCAGCGCTTGACTCGGATCAATCTTACACTTCAACTTTGACTCGAAGCCTATCTCTTGTTCTTGATGAATTTTACAAAAACCTAAAATCAGTCGGAGTTTCAGCGCTGACTGGTGCAGGGATGAATGAATTCTTCAAAGTTATTGAAGACAGTGCCGAGGAATACATGGAGACTTACAAGTAATTATCTCGACATTTTTTCATAGTTCTCCCACCCAAACAAGCATTTTAGATTATTTTGTTAGTTATACATGGAGTGTGGTATGCGATTCTCACACGTGATACAGAAATACTTTCTTATTCCTCATTTAATTGTCTGGCTAATCGATTAGTATTACAGTGTAGGCCCATCTCATGCAGAGTGCTATTAGTGAGTCTTGTATCGGACAATTTCATATGATATGTAATGGTATGATATATATGCAGAGCGGATCTTGACAAAAGACGTGCAGAGAAGGAGCGTTTGGAAGAAGACCGTCGGCGTGAAAACATGGAGAAGCTGAGGAAAGATATGGAGAAATCCCAAGGTGAAACCGTTGTATTAAGCACTGGTTTAAAGGATAAGGGAGCTGGTAGCAAGACCATGGAGGAACTCGAGGAAGAAGAGGAAGAACTCGAGGAAGAAGACGAGGAAGACGATTATGAACAGTCTAGTGAAGACGAGGAAGATATGATCGATGATGAAGATCTAGTATTTAATAAGTTTTCTTATTAACATAAAACTACCCGGAAATATCATATCTCCGAATTTGGGAACTTTGTAGTTATGGAATATTGATGGGAGGGATTCGGTACCTCCTTTTTGGGTGTTGGCTTGCCTTATTGCTTACTTATACAGTACTGGACTACTGGTTTTTGAGTAGTATGTGGAAGGAAATTGCTTAGTGGTGTACATACATCTACATATGCACATTTCTATTGTTGCCGTGCACGAGTATGAAGTTGTGTAGATTCAGATGTACGGTATAACTTACATCGCGATACCATGTTACAAATGGGGATTGACCGAATGTGGGATACTTGGTTATACAAAGACCCTGTACCGAGTCCTCCTAATCAGGTACCCAAAAAATTATTATCATAATGAACTCCATAATTAGGTACGGAGTACTACATAGAATCCGACATAGAGAAGAGATTTTAAGTCTATTTCACAATGTTAAAAGGGCAAACATAGTGTCTTGATTGCATATTTAAAAAATAAAACTACTCTTCCATGATCTTTTTCATCGATTCATCGTCTACACTCCACTCCCCCGTTTCATCTCGGCTCTGTTCACCCTCTTTGGGAATAGAATTTTCTTCGAAGATTATTTTTAGAGGGAACTTGTTCCAAGGGTTGTTCTTGGGTTCTTCTAATCCCATCGGATTCTCTAGTATTAACTACTTCAACGAAGGCTGACTGAATAGGCCGAGAAAAGCTGGAAATATTGCCAGAAAACACCGCAGCTGAAATCACACGCTGTACTCTCAAATTTACTCGTATATACGGAGTATGGTACAAATACGGAGATTTTTAACACAATTCCGACGTTAGCTCTTGAAAATTTGCTGCTATACATGACAAAAAAGAAACAAAAAAATCCTAGCAAAAAATATGCGAACTTACAAAACGTTAATCTAAGGAGAAAAAAAATCAATCATGTTACGGAGACTGGAAGGTTGAGCTTGCTCCTGAATGTTTCTTCTGCAATTTGATTTTCAACTGCCTGATTTTGGCTTCCACGCGAGCAGTAAAACCGATCTTGGTCTTTTGCCTTGCTTTCGATTGTTCTCGAACCCACATATGTTGGTCGTCGACGTGCTTGTTATAGTATTTCATTTCCTGGATTACATGGTGATCCATCGGGTTGAAAGACCGCTGGAAAGCAATGTGGGCAAAATACGGAAGATTACAAGCTACTGTTACTAACAGGGTTGTTGCCCAAAAAATGGGGGAAGGGGCAAGCGCTTCTACAAGGAGTTTATGAGCATTCCCTGAAATGGTAGACGGCATTGCCCCGTAAATCAACAGAAAAATGTACCACATTGCAATGCTGCCCCACACAAGCAGGTGCTGGATCCAAGTGAAATGACTCATTGTCAAGGCTATCTGACAATTGACGGCCCATATGACGGTCGTGAACATGATGGTCCCCACTGCTGACATGTCAGCAGTCTGTCCTCCGACTCGGAATGCTTGGTCATGAAAGATGAGGATGTTGAGGCCGAATACTATGAGAGACGTGTAGAGACCGTTTCCTATCCAACCAAGAATTCGAGGCCAGTCAAAGAAAAGGTTTCGGGGTCCTTGCTGATATAGAGCTGGGAACTGAACATAGCAAGCATGATACGATCATTATATATCAAAAAAATTCCTATTAATGCGGTCTCGTGGTAAGATTAGCAGGATGATTTTCACTCCCCATTTGATTTTCACTTTTTTTTTTCTATATTTTCGATTTTGAGGTGTGCGATCACCCATGGGCGGTTCTAAAGGATGATTCATGTCAGCCGACCCCAAATCATTTTGGGATTAAGGCTCTGATGTAGTTGTTGTTTTTGTAGGTTAGTATGTGTTTTGAGTTGGGTTTTTAGTAAAATCTGCTGGTCTCACAAACAAATTAATCTGAGACAATCTCAAACTGATATAAATACTCCGTATCAAATACATAAAAATTATGAATTTGGTTGAAAGATAAAAACTTGCCTCCAAGCAGACATCAGAAGAAACATCCTGCTCAAAGACTCCAAGCGAAATGACTGGCAATGATGTGAGAATCACATTGAAAGAGAGCGAGTACCAATCATCATATATTGTTTGACCGGAAAATCCAGCAACAATCTCGAAGTAAAAGAGTGTAAGACCAAAAGCTATGTTCTTGTAGAAAAAATAGCAAATCTGCACCAAAGTCAGTGAAGCATAAAGTAAAATCAGTCTCAAAATGAGTTGGTGTCAACTAACACGACTCGTTGTATGGACAGGACCCATCAGTCAGAGGAGGTGGGAAAACAAGATTTTAAAATGAAGAAAAAAAAAACTCAATATGGAAAAGAAACAGACGTAAAGATAAAAGGAAACCTTTTGAATGAGAGTGCAAACAAGATTGACGAGAGAAATAAAAAGTGAAGAAACATCCACAGAAAAAGTAACAATAAATAGGTAAAGGTAATCAAGATAAGATTAAACGGAAAGAAAAAGTTCTCGAAAAAAAAAAGAGAAGTAAAGAGTCAAGACAAAAAAAACAAAGTTAAAACCCCATCACCCACATAATCTCATGTATCATCTCCCTCCAACGGTCGTCTAACTCTATAAATCAGACCATCTATCGAAAAAAAACCACAAATTAAAAGAACAAAAGGTGGTACATGATCACCATGTAAAAGTGAGAAGCCAAGGACACGCATGGCGGGGTACGAAATCCTTACCATTTGAGCTATTCTCTTATAACACCAATGTCCATGGACGAGCAGAAGTCTTTCCAAAAACCGAAACTGAGCAACAGCAAAGTCACTAGCCATCACCGCCTGCACAAAACTGAAAGTTAGGTAAGTTGCATCAATATATTCATTGTAGCACAAATACAATTGAACATTATATTATTTCCTCAAGTGCCCAGACAATTATGTTTTCCCCATTTCCTTTTATAGTCCATTACAAAATAATTAGTCCCTATATATATATATATATATGTACTAAAATAAAATATAGAAAGGAGTGCAGAGGCAGTGTCAAAGAACACGAGAGCAAAGAAGATAACGTACCTGCATCCCTTCAGCTCCACTAATGCCAACGCCAATATCTGCTTCTTGAATCATTCCGACATCATTTGCACCGTCTCCGATGGCCAGAGTGGTTTTCCCAGTCCCTTCTTTAACCAACCTTACAACCTACAAGGAAATCAAGCCAAAATTTTCATTTTCTTAGTTTTGAAAAGGAGGGTTCTTACAAAAACAAATGGTATTATCCATGGAACACGGGATAAATATGGTAGTATATACGAGTAATTGGATAACACCACATACCAGTGCTTTCTGCTTGGGAGAAACACGACAGCAAATAACAGAAGCACACAGAACTGCCAGGTTCAAAAATTGGTGTTTCATGTCGTTTTCCAATGCATAAGCCAAACTTCTACCGTCAATAATCAGGGCAAATGCAGCGTGAGGATCCTTTTCAAGCTTGATCATTTGAGAGGCGTTGGTGATTTGTAATAAGATATTCTCTTTGATAGCCTGCTCAGTTGTCAACACCAAAACTTTCTAGCATGAAATGTAATTATGTTTCTTGTAAATTAAAATAAAGTACATATAGTTCCTCTGAGGATGATAGGTACCTCTTTGGAATCATTAGCAGACTCTTCAATATTCATAGCTGCTATGCATATCTGCTTCATGCCTTGTCGGAGGAGACTGCAAGAGAAGCTGCAAAAGAAAGAATGTAGTACTAGTGATTCACTACACAAACTGCTGAGAGAATCATGACTCAATTGGCCTAAATTCCAAATTTTATTCAACTCCACTTTCAGATGACCGGAGTTCCCCAAAATAAGAATGGACAATAACTTTGTTACTGTGACTTTTCTTTAGTGTCATACCCGTCTCCGAAATGACTCAAGAATATGGTATGGAGTTCATACTAAACCCTTACCATCTAACACTTCTATTAAGAAGCAAAAAGAGAAGCCTGTTTGACAAAAGCTGAGGAAGAGACTGTAAAAAAAACTATATTACTAGGACACTTCGCGGATGGCAGAAACGTGGCATGTCCGACACTCCGAATGTTTCGACACGACAAGACCCTCCGACACTTCACTTTAAACCAAAGCATAAAACATATACTCTGTAGTATTAGTGAATTTAAGCCTTATTTCTCAAACTAGATAGTTCACTTGAAAACTCTAGATTTCAAACTTGTAAGAAAATTTTACATTTTGAAAACATGTTGTGCACCCATACCCTCATTTTAGGATAGACATAGAGTATTCATGTCTACAAAGTTTAGTACCGAGTCTAACAACATGTTTATAGGAAGAGAATGGAAGTAATGGAACACATACCCAATGTTTATAGCAGTTTCCATTTTATCACCAGTGAGAACCCAGAGTTTGAGACCAGCTTGAGCTAGTTTATCAATGCATTCAGGCACCCCTTTCTGTAGTTTGTCTTCAACAGCAGTAGCACCAACAAGAATTAGGTCTTTCTCCATAAGATCTGCCACCCGTTCTAAATTTGCATCTCTATCAGCCCCAATAGCACTCTTTGCTTTCTGAAATTCGTTGTTCCAAACAGAATATTCCGACTCCTCGAGTGGTTTATAAGCAAGGGCCAATGTACGCAACCCATTGTCCCCATAATCATTCAGATGTTTCGTAGTGGCTTCTAAATATGTTTTTCCATTCTTTGCCAGACGTTCAAAAATTATGCTGCATAAAAACAAATTTACAAAGCATTAGATGAAGTTAGTTATATCAATGTAAGGATGAAGCTCCAAACCCAGATTAAAAAAGGTTTAGAGAAAAAGTTGGCAACACTCAAATGAGTAAGGCAGTCAACGCGTAAAATTTGATGGAGAAGAACCAGAAAATTTGCTTCCAGTGTTTTGCAAACTTAACTAGAAGGTCAGAAGAAAACGAAGCTACGAACCTGTCTGCTCCTTTACAAAGAAGAAGTATTTGGCCATCTTCATCACGCACAATCACAGACATTCGCTTCCTCTTGCTCGTAAAATCCAGTAGATTAAGAATCTTGTACTCCCTGGCGAGTTCCTCATGTAAGGAGATTGATTTTTTAAATATATCAAACATAAACAAAATTTCACTCAGTAAAAAATTACTAGGAAAGAAAAGGTCATATACACGAACCTTTCAACAGGCTGGCTAGGGTTGGGATATCTTTCCCGGACAACAACAGTTGATTGAGTTCTTTTACAAAATTCAAAACCGAATTCTCTGGCAGCGGCCAGGAAAGCATTCTCATCTGGAGACTCTGCCTCATAGGTATAAGTACCAGTCTGTTCATTCAGTTCAGGAATTGCAGTGTGACAAACAGCAAGTACGCGGAAAAACAGTAACATGGTCTCCCTGTTAGGCTCATGTAGCCAATTGCCACCCATGAGCCGGTTATCCTCAAAGCCAAACCCTTTTATCCCAGGCTTATCGCGGGAAGTTATCACGGTTTCTAGTTCTATTTCTGACCTTCTATAGGCCCCGCCAGCATTAGCTTCTTCTTCTTCCTGGTCATCAAGGTCCTTAGCCATCTGTCTAGCAGCGGCAAGTTCCACCTCACTAGAACGGGTCCCATAAGCAATACCGGCAATAGAACACTTGAGAAAGTCCATTTGATTGCAAGTCAGAGTTCCAGTTTTATCAGAAAGAATTGTGTCAACTTGGCCCAACTCCTCATTCAAATTCGATGTTCTCGCCTGTGCCGGAGTGCCAGACTCTTCATCGTACATATGAATGTCCTGATCAATAAAAATGGCTTGCAAAAACTTCACAAACTCAATGGACACATAAAGTGAGATTGGGATCAAATAGCCATACAGTATGAGGGCAGTGACAAGATGGAAAAGACCCGACAATTCCGGCCTATTGGGATTGTACAGGCCCTCTGAGTCTGGAGCTCGTAAGTACCACCACGTTGGCATTTCATACTTTGTCCTCACTGAGAAACCAACTGAGCTGGCTAAGGAGATCAGCAGAAGCACGGAGAAGAGAAGGTATATGATATGGTCCATCTTCTTTTCTATCTTAGTTCTTTTTGAAGGGGACTCGGTTGCATTTTGCATCACTTTAGTGTCATGTCCAGTAAAAATGACCACTCCATAAACATAAGCGGTGTTCCGGAGCTTTGAGTCTCTTAAAAGAATCTGACTTGGATCAATTGGAAAAATCTCGCGTTCAAACTCCAAATTGCCAACAAAAGTATAAAGGTTGAAATTAGGGTCCTCACATCTGATCATGGCCTTGAAACCCTTAAATGTGGCATCATCATCCAACGGAAGGGTTACTTCCAGAGATCGCTTTACTTTTAAATTTGTCTCGCCATCCAAGTTCATAGTCTCCACATAACAAATACCATCCTCGTAGCTTGATGACAACAACAACAAATCTGCAGGGAAAAACTCATCCTTTTTTACTTTTACCACATCTCCAACACAAAGCCTCTGCCAAGTCCTATCTCCGAACACACCGTCTCCTTTGTGAACAGTAACTTTCCGATTATTAACCTTCATATCCTGAATAAACCTACGCCAATCTTCCACAGCTTCCTTAGCCATTGTAAGCCCAACCACAATGGTCAAAGGAGCAATCATACTAACAGGACTAAATGGCGATACTGAGGTGGTTGATAAACATGTTGCCAAGAGAAAATAAATGTTGGCCGCACGTCGAAATTGCTCAAAGAGACCTTTAGGAAGAAATGTAAGGATGTTGTATTTCGTGGTCGAAATATTATTAGACTTATATCTAAGAGGCTTTTTACGATGGAGATTCGATTGGTTACAATGTACTACTCGTGAATAGCCAGGGCCAGAAGGCAATGCACTCGGTTCCTCATCTTCACGGACTTTGGGTCGGAAGCAGGCAAATGTATGAAGATTACTCCTACGAATCTTTGCCCTTATCCTACCCCCAGCCATTCTTAAATTCTCAGCTCAAGCAAGTCTCAGCAGAGATGTCTTAACCAAAGTAAAAACATCTCTTTGAAACCTCCTCTTACTTTCAAGACAACTCCCAAGATACCACAGCAACCCAATGAAAGTATTCGTCGATCCAAACGAATTCCTACAACTTCAATCAGCCAGAAACAATGACCCAAATCAGACACTCTAAACTACATTCATTCTAATCTACAAAAACACCTCAAAATTTAAAGTCAACAATCAAGAAAAGTTCCTCTATAACCCAAAAACATGACTTTTTCAACCAAGAATTGCACAATTCATACCATGATTAGGTAAAACAATCGATAAAACGTAAAGAATCTGTTGAGTCGGAGGGAGTACATTATACATGCTGATCATACAATCACATAAAACTTTCAAAATTCACAGAAAATGTCAAATCCCAAAACCTAAAAATCCCAAAAAAACCAATAAAATCAAAAGAAAACAACAATTCCCAGCTAAAATTCATGCACAAATCATCAACATTTCACAAAAACAAATCAAACCCAGATGATTAAAACGCATAAAGATCTTTCCTTTCATACAATTCATACCTAAATTAGATAAATCAACAAATACCCAGATAAAGAAAGATTGTATACCTTGGGATAATCAATCAGAAATTCACAATGTTGAACTCTTGACCTAAAAAAATCAAGATTAATGATAAACCCAGGTTAAAAAACAATTAGATCTTAATAAAAATTCAATCTTTTTTTGTTAATTTGTTACAAATGATCTAAAAAAATTAAATTGTATTATGAATGTATTGTTATTAGTTGAGAAAATGAGGGTTTGAC
>JAYMSF010000606.1:0-14864 GCA_036897335.1 Silene vulgaris | reverse complement strand
GTGGTTGGTCTGAAGATGCCATTGATGAAGTTTATTGTTATGATGTGGCTGCGAATACTTGGAGTGAAGTTGCTTCGATGCCCACTGCTAGGTATTCTTCTGTGTTCTGTCAGCTTGCAGTTTCGTTTGATTATGCTTTATGAAATTGCATTCGAGATGCCAATGTTTTTCACTGGAATGTACTTCGAGTGTATATTTGCCTGTAACTGGCATGGAGTATTTAGTCGCCAATGTCATATTAGGGGTCATTTCCTATTATTCCGAGAAAACAGCTGAACTGTACTGTAGTAGCTTCGGTACTTGTTAAGTAGAGCACATCTTTTTTGGTTACACAAATTCTGACCTTAGACGGTCTCATGATGAGATTATCATGAGAGTGACTATTGTAAGGATTTAATTGGGATGGTTATTCTTTGACATAGTGAGTTAACGAGTATAGGTTGGGTGGAGTTTATAGTTAATGGGTTGGTCTGA
The DNA here is from genome assembly GCA_036897335.1 of Silene vulgaris. NCBI lineage: Eukaryota > Viridiplantae > Streptophyta > Magnoliopsida > Caryophyllales > Caryophyllaceae > Silene > Silene vulgaris. The sequence continues at coordinate 14,390 of JAYMSF010000606.1, read as the reverse complement.
CATTTTATTAACGTGAGACCGCCATTCAAAAGAGTTGTCATAAGCTTCACATGCCGCATCTCATGTGTTTACCTCACTCATTTGTTCATTCTCGTAGGTGCTATTTTGGTTGTAGCACTGTGGACAGGAAGATTTATGCCATAGGTGGTTATGGTTTGAAGACGAGCATCCAACACTCGTGGGACACTTACAATCCTCATTCTAATACTTGGGATTCTCACTCAGACCCAAATATCATCCTCGACATAGAAGATTCCATAGTGATGGATGGAGAAATCTACGTAAGATCTCGCACATCAGCGATACCTCCCCACGTGTCTATGGCTACCTATAATCCATCAAATGCCAGATGGCAACACACTGATGCTGACATGGCACTGGGATGGCAGGGCCCCGCAGTTGTTGTCGAAGACAACCTTTATGTCTTGGACCAAAGTTCAGGAACTAAGTTAACAATGTGGGCGAAGGAGACCAGGGAATGGGTTACTGTGTGTAGGCTCTCGTCTCTCCTAACTAGACCACCCTGCCAAATGGTGGAAACAGGAAGAAATATATTCATTGTTGGTCGAGGGTTGAGCACGGTTGTCTTGGATGTTGGTAATGTCGGTAATACCGAAAGAGTGGTCGCAAGCTCATCTATACCCGTTACCACTGACAATTGCGATGTTATTAGCTGTAAATGTGTATCCATTTGAATTCAATTGTACTTGCTTTGTCAAGCTGTGGCTTGTGTAACTATGTACTCTTACTATACTGCTATACCTGATTGATATTTCTTCTTTCTCTTTGCAGCTGTCGCACTAGCGCCAAAAAATGTGTTCTATAACGTACCATAGAACTGTGTTCATTTTGCAGCAAAATTTAGCATGATTGTAGCCTTGCTCGACACATTGCCATTTGCCGCCAATTATCAATGAAAACTTGTGTTTATTTTTTTTCCCGGTAATAGTTATATATAGGACCAGTTTTTTTTTCGGTAACAGTTTATGGAGAGTATCCCTCGTGAGTTCGTGACTTTAACTAACACCATACCTAGCTTCAGAGGAATATATGTAAAACATGTCAAAATGTTGGGAATTTGGGATAGGTAGCAATCCGTCTGTATTTCTCATCGCCACATTCAATAATCAACATGGGTAATAAAAACAGAAACAAGTGCTTCCTCTCTCGAAAAAATGTTAACTTGCAACCAGAAAAAAGTGCATCTACCTGAAATTTTCTGAATATATTACAGATCCAGGACAAGTATCAGCAATCTCCTTACTTCCGTAGTGAGCTACTTTATGCCCACATACACTGCTCTACTGCTATCTAATCCTAATCCAATGCCAGAATTGAACACCGTCTCACTAAGGTAACCTGCAACAAGAACGGTTCTTATTTAGGCACAATTTTGAAGGAAAGATAACAACTCACTGTCAGAAACAAAAGGAGGTACCAAAAAAAGGTTACGAGAAAGTACCTAAATATCAAAATCATCTTGAATCCGCATACATCTTTCTTTTGTGGAACATTTTGTTGATGACTCGCAGTGAACATAATGGTGCGAAAGCAAGAAGTTGGAGAACAAACAATGAAACACAAATAGATCTATCAAAACATCACCTCCTGGAATCTTCAACACACTCATTTACAAAAGTCTAATATTTTATAAATAAACCGGTTAGCTGTGGTGACTCAAGTTAAAGTGGAGATACAGTTGAGTTATACAGCCTGAGTCAGTGAACCACAACTGCCTAGTTTCATAAATCATTGCACTCAAATCACAATTACATTTTCTAATCACTATGCTCGCTTCCTACCAAAAAAACAAAGTAGAATGACCTAATATATCAACACTTTTTCCTCTTGAATACGGGATGAATAGTTTCATTAGAAGAAATAAGTTTGTCAAGTCTAGAAATGCATTCATTCATCCTTTTTAAAACCTTGGGCATTGCAGAGATGTTATTAGAGATCTTTTCATTAAGCAATTCTCTGTTGGGGTTTTCGGAGCATGATTCTCCACCTGTAAATCACAGAAAGGAGGTAAAATGGTAAATACACGATGTATTTCAATTTGCAAACAGTTTTTCATCAACCAAGTTAAGTCTTACAATGGTTGAATAAGATTTGACAACAAAAACAATCACTCAACATGACTTTGCTTTAATACACCAAGAGTCGAATATATTACCGATGTAACTAATCTAGTAGGAAATATACTGTTTCATACAGTATCAATCAAATAAAAACTCCTCAAATCTGTATAATCTAACATTTGATTATGTTCCAACATTAATATCACTCACACGAGTACACGACATTATAAGGAAAGGAACAGGAGCCAAACAAGGCAAAAGGCGAAATGGAGAAAAATCTACCAGCCATATAGACTACAAATAGAATAAGAAGCTAAAATGGCTGCAATTGCTGAAATAGTTAGATTCGCCATTAAAAGAAGAGTTACGAATAGCAATGATGGCGTGAAATCCACCACCTCTCTCCGCCATTTCCACAGCCGTCGATTCAGATCACCACCACCAATATCAAGTTCTCAACGGTCAGTATTTTCCTCATCACCATTTCTCTTCTCTTAATTAATTAATTAATTAATATACTAATCACGCGATTAATTATTTCTCATCTTTGTTTTCGCCGATCTATCTTCGCAATCACATTAATCTCCCAATTTTTTAGGTTTTTTTGATTTGATCAATTTCAATTCGTCGTAATTCGCGTATTTTGTAATGCATTGATATTTTGATCGTAATTTTGTTGATTGAGTAGTAAATTAGGGTTCTTTCTTGTTAATTTGAGACGTCTTAAGCTTGAAACGATATATTTCGATGCTATGTCACTATGTGGTTCAGTTAATGCTAGCTACGATGATTATGTTGTAATTTTCGGACTGTCGAAAAAAAAAAGGACTAATTCTTATTGTTGATATTGTATCAAGGTCATGGAGTCCTACAATGAGCAAGAATTAAGCCATTCTTCGTTGATTCATGGACTTCCGGACGACATTGCGTTGTTTTGCTTAGCTAGGATTCCCCGGAAGTATCATACAGTTCTTAAATGTGTGTCAAAGAGATGGAGGGATTTGATTTGTAGCGACGAGTGGCGGGGGTATCGTCATAAGCATAATCTTGGCGAAAGTTGGATATATGCTTTGTGTAGAGATAAAAATAGTGATCAGTTGTGTTGTTATAGTTTAGATCCTAGTTGCACTAGGCAAGGGTGTTGGAAACCTGTTCCTAGTTTTCCGCCTCGTTGTTTGAAGAGAAAGGGAATGGGGTTTGAAGTTATTGGGAAGAAGTTGTATTTGTTGGGAGGATGTGGTTGGTCTGAAGACGCCATTGATGAAGTTTATTGTTATGATGTGGCTGCGAATACTTGGAGTGAAGCTGCTTCGATGCCTACTGCTAGGTATTCTTCTGTGTTCTGTCAGCTTGCAGTTTCGTTTGATTATGCTTTATGAAATTGCACACGATGTTGCTCATTCGAGATGCCAATGTTTTTCACTAGAATGTATTTCGAGTGTATATTTGCCTGTAACTGGCATGGAGTATTTAGTCGCCAATGTCATTTCCTATTATTCCGAGAAAACAGCTGAACTGTACAGTTGTAGCTTCGGTACTTGTTAAGTAGAGCACATCCTCTTTGGTTACACAAATTCTCACATGAAACGGTCTCATGATGATATTATCATGAGAGTGACCATTGTAAGAATTTAATTAGGGTGGTTATTCTTTGACATAGTGAGTTAATGAGTATAGGTTGGGTGAAGTTTATAGTTAATAGGTTGGTCTGACATTTTATTAACGTGCGACCGCCATTCAAGAGAGTCGTTATAAACTTCACATGCCGCATCTCATGTGTTTTCCTCACTCATTTGTTCATTCTTGTAGGTGCTATTTTGGTTGTAGCACTGTGGACGGGAAGATTTATGCCATAGGTGGTTATGGTTTGAAGACGAGCATCCAACACTCGTGGGACACTTACAATCCTCATTCTAATACTTGGGATTCTCACTCAGACCCAAATATCATCCTCGACATAGAAGATTCCATAGTGATGGATGGAGAAATCTACGTAAGATCTCGCACATCAGCGATACCTCCCCACGTGTCTATGGCTACCTATAATCCATCAAATGCCAGATGGCAACACACTGATGCTGACATGGCACTGGGATGGCAGGGCCCCGCAGTTGTTGTCGAAGACAACCTTTATGTCTTGGACCAAAGTTCAGGAACTAAGTTAACAATGTGGGCGAAGGAGACCAGGGAATGGGTTACTGTGTGTAGGCTCTCGTCTCTCCTAACTAGACCACCCTGCCAAATGGTGGAAACAGGAAGAAATATATTCATTGTTGGTCGAGGGTTGAGCACGGTTGTCTTGGATGTTGGTAATGTCGGTAATACCGAAAGAGTGGTCGCAAGCTCATCTATACCCGTTACCACTGACAATTGCGATGTTATTAGCTGTAAATGTGTATCCATTTGAATTCAATTGTACTTGCTTTGTCAAGCTGTGGCTTGTGTAACTATGTACTCTTACTATACTGCTATACCTGATTGATATTTCTTCTTTCTCTTTGCAGCTGTCGCACTAGCGCCAAAAAATGTGTTCTATAACGTACCATAGAACTGTGTTCATTTTGCAGCAAAATTTAGCATGATTGTAGCCTTGCTCGACACATTGCCATTTGCCGCCAATTATCAATGAAAACTTGTGTTTATTTTTTTTCCCGGTAATAGTTATATATAGGACCAGTTTTTTTTTCGGTAACAGTTTATGGAGAGTATCCCTCGTGAGTTCGTGACTTTAACTAACACCATACCTAGCTTCAGAGGAATATATGTAAAACATGTCAAAATGTTGGGAATTTGGGATAGGTAGCAATCCGTCTGTATTTCTCATCGCCACATTCAATAATCAACATGGGTAATAAAAACAGAAACAAGTGCTTCCTCTCTCGAAAAAATGTTAACTTGCAACCAGAAAAAAGTGCATCTACCTGAAATTTTCTGAATATATTACAGATCCAGGACAAGTATCAGCAATCTCCTTACTTCCGTAGTGAGCTACTTTATGCCCACATACACTGCTCTACTGCTATCTAATCCTAATCCAATGCCAGAATTGAACACCGTCTCACTAAGGTAACCTGCAACAAGAACGGTTCTTATTTAGGCACAATTTTGAAGGAAAGATAACAACTCACTGTCAGAAACAAAAGGAGGTACCAAAAAAAGGTTACGAGAAAGTACCTAAATATCAAAATCATCTTGAATCCGCATACATCTTTCTTTTGTGGAACATTTTGTTGATGACTCGCAGTGAACATAATGGTGCGAAAGCAAGAAGTTGGAGAACAAACAATGAAACACAAATAGATCTATCAAAACATCACCTCCTGGAATCTTCAACACACTCATTTACAAAAGTCTAATATTTTATAAATAAACCGGTTAGCTGTGGTGACTCAAGTTAAAGTGGAGATACAGTTGAGTTATACAGCCTGAGTCAGTGAACCACAACTGCCTAGTTTCATAAATCATTGCACTCAAATCACAATTACATTTTCTAATCACTATGCTCGCTTCCTACCAAAAAAACAAAGTAGAATGACCTAATATATCAACACTTTTTCCTCTTGAATACGGGATGAATAGTTTCATTAGAAGAAATAAGTTTGTCAAGTCTAGAAATGCATTCATTCATCCTTTTTAAAACCTTGGGCATTGCAGAGATGTCAAGTCTAGAAATGCATTCATTCATCCTTTTTAAAACCTTGACTACCAAAGCATCAGTAAAACAAACATTAATATAATATTTTTAGATTACCGAATTCATTTATATTTTTCCGCGGTTCTAATATTCTATTCAATTTACCGTATTTCATGACATCAAAATCAACCCGTAAAATCAACCCGTGTGACTAAAAACTTGGAAACAATACACTCCTATTCCCACTACAAAATCACAAATTCTCATATTTCACCAATTTTTATTTTTTGATTTTTATTATTTATATTTTTTATTGTTCAAAGAAACTTAATTTTCCCAGACAAAATACAGACTACGCTCCATATTACGATTTTTTTTTCTTTTTTATTTGTAGGCCATATAACTTGGAAAAATAATTAAACTGTTGTTTTCTTTTGTCCACTCAACAATTTTTTTAATTTTTTCCCAGATTTGAGTCAGAAATTTTGAAGATGAACGCTGAATTAGGTAATCAAATTTCCAATTAAATCAATTTAGCTCAAATGGGTATTAATCTTTTCTCTTATAATAATTATAATAATTTATTTGATGATTAATTTTGTATAATAATTACAGTTGCAGAGTTTTTAGGAGGAGTTCCATTGCTTCAGAGATTACCCAGTTCGTCACTCAGAAAAATTGCTCAACTCATTCAACTTGAACATTATGGTGATTATTCAATTAATTAATTATACTTCTCTTTCCGTCTCGGTCATTTGTTTACCTTTTATATTCGTTGTGAGTGTATTTTAATCAAATGTAAACAAATGATTGGGACGGCGGGAGTAGTTCTTAATGAAGTTCCTTGTTTGATTTGTTTTGAATATAATTTGTTTAGTTTAGTTTTTGTTTTTGTGGGTTTTAAATTGTAATGAAAAAGATGATGGCTTTACTTCTTACTGTGATCATGGTATTGATAGTTTCTTCATAGATTGGATCTTAGGTTGGGGAATCAGAAAAGGGTAAATTTTTTTTTTTCTCTGATTCTGGAATTTGTGCAAATGTGGAGCTTAGTTGGTCTCGCTTAAGACGGTTGTATGGGTAATTATTGTGAAATAAGGCCCCTTCTTGTGTAATTAAATGATATAAACTTGTTTGGTATGAGATGATTTGCGTTCGTTTCACAATTGAGTCGCGTACAACAATATAAACTAATTTACATAGGAAATGCGCTTCTGTAGGAATTTTTACGTGTTATATAGAATTAGAAAAACTCGTTTGGTTGCATCTAGGAACCGTAGTTCCATGGGAATTTGGCTTACCAAGAGGAGTTAGTTAACAACTTCCTCCATTATAGAGGAACTGGAAGTCACGGAAGCCTTAATTCATGTGAATTATGAGGCAACCGAACAACTCATTTTTGCAATTCACGTGAATTAGAGTTCCTGTGTTTATTAAAGGGCAATCAAACAACTCCGTACTTGTAGATTTGATGGGTGTAAATTTTGTTGTTTAATTATAAATTCACCTTCTTCACTCCCATCTGTATGGCTTAAATTTGCTTGATTTGATTTGCTCTCATGGATGCTATTTGATAGTACGGAGTAGTATCTTGTTAAAGGTGTTTGATATGTTAATGGTGAATCTAGGTGTTCAAATGGTAACTCTAGCTGGTATATTTTTTGTATTCTTGTCAAAGGACAACTAATTGACTATTATCAGTTGTGATCTTCCGTTGTAGATGAGGGAGAACATGTTATTCATAATGGACACAGCAAAGGAGTTTACTTTATTTTTGAGGGGGAGGTAAGCTGTTATTCTCTGATTAATATTGTCGAGTGTTCGGTCACTTCTTGGTAATCCATGTCCCTGAAATGTAAATACACATTCTTTCTCTTATATATTGTTTAGGCGGAAGTTTGTGGAAATTCAGAAGAGGACATTCGCCCAGAGTTCATATTGAAACGCCATGACTATTTTGGCAATGGTGAGATTATAGCTCTGAAGTTAAAGGTGTCGTAGCTTAGCTTTATCTATCTCAATGATTGTATCTTATAGTCATCGTTAGCCTTCTTAATATTTTGTAAAGATTGGAATGGGGTTATGGGGAGGGTAGTTAACTCAATCATCTTTATACTTTTGGTCTAAGATGGTTTTAGTCATAGTGAGTTCGATTTCAGTCCTTGGTAACTATGAGCTTTATAAAATCCTAAATTTGTTGCTTGGCAGAAGGCTATAGAAAAGACCATGATCCTTTGAGGTTAATGTTTGCATTTTTTGCATCTGCAGTCTTAAACAAATTTTTCCAATACATTTGAAAGTTGATTAAATTGTTTGTAGGTGCTCCAACGTCTGAGCAACAACCAGATGTGATAGCATTATCGAAGGTACTCACTTCACCTTTTAATGTTCAATAACAAATACAACCACAACAAAGAATTAGTCACTTTGAATCACTGCACATTAAGAGTGATAAAGTAGGCCTATAGGGTACTACTGTACTACGGTGGCCGTCATTAGCAAGTTGGCTGTTATCCAGTTTCTATTATACTTATAATGAGTAAAGCAATCATTACTATGGGATATATGGAAATAGCATCACTGTGTTTTTCTAACAATTGAGTAAGGTTACAACGTTACGTACATCCGGTCCCTACTTACCCAGCCTTTGGCTGAATTGGGGTTAAGTAGGTGTTCTATAAAGTACAACATCATGTGTGCTTTTTACTTTTGAAGTTATGCTTATTCTACACTCTTTGTGACAGTTGACCTGCTTGGTGCTGCCATCGGAACATTGCTACTTGCTGCAGCCAAAATCTATTTGGAATGCAGATGAGAGACAAGAGACCTGTGCCCCTGTTGAAACCATATTACATTTGGATCCAATCGAAGTACGTATACCTTGACCAATTACGAGGCTTCTCTCTAACTTTTAATTGTTTTGCTTTATTGTTGATCCAGTGCACAGTGAACTTTTAGTGATCTCTTCAAACATCTGCACTTATATCAGTGTTTAGTTAGTTCCACCTAGTCCCAATATTGCTTCTGTGGCACAGTAATCTGTCTCGACTCTTGTCTGCCCTGTTATATACTTATATCCGATAACCTGATATTTGCAATGTAGATTTTAGGTAAAATAGTTGAGTATTTCTGTAATGAAACTGGTGCTACTGTGTATCCTTACCTTGAACTGGAAGTACTGACAATTTTTCGATGAACCAGTTTTCTATGATGGATTTTTCTATGTTGTGTTTTGTTGGTAATAATGCTTTAGCAGCAGAGTAATTGTATCTACTGACTCCGTGCAGGTCAACCTATTTCAAGGTATCACCTTGCCATCTGCGCCAAAGTTTGGGAAGGTTTTTGGAGGACAATTTATCGGTCATGTAAGATTCGTAGCCATACGCATGTTAAATATACTAAGATATATGTATTTATACTTGGAATTTGATTGTTTGCAATTTAGACGAATGTAGCCAATTGTTTATTTATCCTATAATGCAGGCACTAGCTGCAGCATCGAAAACTGTTGATTCTTTAAAGATCATCCATCATTTGCAAGCTTATTTTCTCCTAGTTGGGGATTATGATAGTAAGTAAATTTCTCAGCCTTTGGCGGCATTCACCAATTTTTGTGAAGTGTAAAATTGCAATGGTATCTTACTTCAAACAAGATTTTTTTTTTCTTTTTCATGTCCTGTTCATGGAAACTTCAGTTTTTTTTTGAAGTATAACAGTCATATTAGAGTATTGCAGTAGGTCGTATTATGATTGTTATGTTCTAGGTCTCTCTCATAATATATGGTGCTATAATGACCAAGTTTTTTAAAATTAAATCATTGGCTCTTTTTATTTACTTTTTTACACACTTTTCTCATTAAAATTATGGGTAAGATATTGGACCTCTTTTTGTATTTGGCAGTTCCTATCTTATATGAAGTCCAGCGCCTTCGTGATGGCAAGAGCTTTGCGACTAGAAGAGTAGATGCAAAACAAAAAGGAAACATTGTATTCACATTGCTTGCATCATTTCAGGTAATTTGCCTTTTGCCCTTTTCCTTCTGAGCCATAATCTTGTCACTGTAGTGTAGTGTAACTGGCGACATCGCCAGTTGTAACTGAAATTAATGTCAAAAGAAATGATTGATCTGTTTTTCTGTCAGGCAGTTTTGATACAAATATCCTATTGATTGAGTTAATGACGACTACCCTTTTGTACTTGAATAGTTCCATCAATGTCTTCATATCAGGAAATTATGAATGCTGTTATAATATACCTCTTCATCTGTCACAGTGATGGTGAGTTGGTGACACTGATTGATGCGATTGCGGAAGCGTAGAATAGTGTTTGGGTCTCAGTTTTTGTGCTCGTATCACTAATGTGATCTATTTACCACGAGCTATACAGTGGTTATTGCCTTAGATTTTGGGTGCATTTACCATTGTGTGGGAGTTTCTGTATGGGTTAGTTTTATCTAAGTCTTGCCGTTCCCTTCCTAAGAAACAGAAGATGATGTATTTTTACCATATCAATCATGACACTGCTAAGCGTGTTTCTGTGACCACATCATCAAAGTTGTTTAGACCTGGGATAAAACTCAAATCCCAGCATGGCCATGTCTTTGCAACTTGACTTACTGAAGTCCAATAGTGTCCAATCGAAATGAGCTTTAGTGTGACTTATAACCGGGATTATTCCCTAGCAATTGAAGTGCTCTGAGTTATTATACATGCTGATAGTTTGCTTTTAGATAACTTTTTCTACTATTAAGTACTTCCTCTTTCGCATATATTTAACCCCATTTAACAAAGGGTTGTGTTTAAGAAAAAAAGTGATAAAGTTACGACATCACCCTATGACTAAAGTCAAGGACAGAAAAGGGGAGAATAATACTGAGACGAAGTATTAGTATTTTTAAGGGCAGTATGGCGTGCACTATTTTATTTTACTAGACTAAAAAAGAGACGATTATTTTGGGACAATCCCATAAAGGAAATTGAGACGATATAATTGGGATTGACGGAATTTAAACCATACTGCAGAAAGAAGAGAAGGGCTTTGAACACCAAGAGGCAGTAATGCCATCTGTTCCAGCTCCGGACACGGTATTCATTTTTCTTGTATGAGCTTTCTTTGGTCAACCGGAATTGGACAAGTTCATACTTGTAATGTAATTTGTTATGCAGTTACTATCACTAGAAGAGCTACGCGAAAAACGTATTATTGATCCCCGGCTTCCGAGGTGTGTCCTGCAACTGATCTGTTTCCTCCTCTCGTGTCAAACATTCAGCTGACATGAATGTCATATGGTGTTCAGGACTTATCGAAACAAGGTGGCCGCGGCAAAGTATGACACTTGGCCCATAGAGATACGATTTGTTGAACCAAGCAGTACCACAAACCAAATCAAATCCCCTGCAAGGTTATACCCGTTTCTTCCCTATGAGAAATTGAATTAAATGTAGGAGTTCAGCTTTGTTGGATGTGTAATTTGATTTATTTGCAGGCTAAAGTACTGGCTCAGGGCCAAAGGAAGCTTAACAGATGATCAGGCTTTGCATAGGTAAGTCTTGGCCAAATCGTTTGAGCTATTCAATTTGTCTAGGCTTTTAATTTCAAACTATGCTACAATTCAATCATGCATTACTTTTGCATATACTAGTTTCTAAATGTAGGCATCTCTGCCTTTTTTTTCCTTTTTGGTTTTATTACTTTGTTCCTTTTTGTTTAATTTTCGTTCTCGATGGCCTCACATGATGATTCATGTTGGCCAATCCTAAATCACTTGAGGGACTAACCGACTAATGCTTTGATGTTCTTGTAGTTTTTGTATGAGATCCCAAATCTGTAAATAGGTTTTTTGCCTATGTTCACACAATCACACATTCACACATATGTTGTTGAGTATTTAATACCGTATTAATATTATTATCCTTTAATATTTTAAATCCCTGTCAGAATTCCGTGCAAGTGTGTCCATGTCGATGAATAGGCTGCTAAATCATACTGTTTTTTAGATGCATGAGAATTAAGTAGTATTCCCTAGATATCAATAATTTAGCCTCATTCTGTGAAGAGGAAAGAGTCAAATGGGGACAGTGAAATGGGGGGAGTAGGACAGGAGTAAATTCCTTAAGTTGCTATGGTGATAAAGGACTGACGTTAAATCCCGAATCTGTTTTTTTTTTGTTCCACAGATGCGTGGTGGCTTATGCCTCGGATCTTATGTTCATTGGCGTAAGTGCAAATCCTCACCGTCAAAGGGATCTAAAAATCAATGTCCTTAGTTTGAACCACACGTGAGTGCCTTCCACCTTGTATTTATTCGTTGCATACTTCTCTTATATGCATTTTCTATGAACCTTGTCTTGAGGTTGGCCTGCAAATGGTTAGTACTCTCAAAGTTTGTAAATGGAGTTTAAGACTTTTAAGCATAATACTATATGACTATATCTCGGTTTGAGACATACTCTCATATAGGTTGTCGCCACCTTATCTTGGCCGTTTTGCCAATAAATACGAACGATGCTACCCAAAATGCTGTCGTGGTAACCATCAAAGCCGTTTGATTTGGTTGTGATGCCTGTGTCACAGCCCAAGTTTAATCACATGGTTAAGAGCACTCGGTTATGGTGTATACTTTATACCAGCCTGCCTATTTTCTAGCCCTGTTTCCTATTTTCATTGCAATTTCTTAGTCTTAAGTTGTTTGCGACTCTGCGTTTCTCGTTCATTATTGATGAACCCTTGGAAAGATGGTGGATTAATGTTTTTATACTTTTGCTTGATCTTTAATTGTCAGGATGTGGTTTCATAGGCCCCTCAAAGCTGACGATTGGTTATTATTCGTGGTAAGAATGCCTGTTGCACTATAATATTCTCCCTTCATCAAGTCAGATTAACCACATTTTCTTTTGAACCTGAGTTTTAGGAGAAGTAAGATATGTGCGAGAAGAACGGGGTCACTGTCAAACTAGAGTTGTTTTTTGTGTTACTGACTTTTTCGTACACAAAATGGAAATTTGGTGATTATAATCCAAATGTACTAAAATCTTAGTGTAGTAAATCCGAATGACGCTTTCCTCTTCACAGAATCAAAGTCCGTCTTCTTCCGAATGTACTTTGGTTCCTGCGCGCACGCACAAATGCTAATGCACATCTTAAAATGCAGATCGAAAGTCCGTCTTCTTCCGCAGCTCGTGGTTTGGTTACAGGTCAAATGTTTAACCAAAAAGGGGAGGTACATTCCACTCACTATACTAGTATTACCTTAATATAAATTTTGCTCTGCTTTTTTTTTTTTGGAACAAGTCTCTTTACACCATTGGTTGGATTTGTGTCAGCTTGTTGTAACACTGGTGCAAGAGGGTCTACTTAGGGCGGTTAAACTGCCTCCGTCGTCCATCCGGGCTAAAATATGAAGTAAGACCGATTCGAGCGGAAGATAATAATAAGGTTTCTCAGAATAAACCAGCAGAGCAAACCAAAACTGTGACAGCAAGACTATATAGTGCACACAGTTGCTCCGATTCTTATCAAGTGCTGATTCTTTTATAAATTACCAAAAAAATTCGATTTATTAATCCTCTGTATCGGTGTCATTGTGATGTATTTTTTGAAGTTCTAAGATTTTATAAATGATATAAAATTATCGATTTTTTTTGTCGTCGTTTGATGATGCTAGATTATGTATATGAAGTTTTCCTTTTGGTTCAAGATAAGTTGTTATAACGAAAGGTCAAGGACTTTCAAAAGTTACCTTGTTTTCGAATGTAAAGAGGATGTTTCTCATCAGTTCGAAATGAAAATTGCATAAACTGATGAGTTTTATCATTAATTGACTATATTTAGTTCGGAGCAGCCCAACTCCGCGCTTAGTTTAACCACGGTCAATACTTTTTTCATACGTCAAGCGAGAAATGTGTTCCTTTCAACTTGTTATTGGTTGCACCAAGCAATATTTTTGAATGTTGAGACGGTTTCTCGCTAAACAAGAGATTGGAAAGTAACATGAGGTAACATTAGGAAAACTTATTAAGGTAAAACCGTTTTACTTTTAAAATGAGACCAACTTGAAATAATTTCCTCACTGGAAAAAGCAAGTAAAGATTAATCAATTCCGTGTCTCTCTCATAATCCGTCTTGAGATTAAAACAAACTACTAGGACATTTTTAGGCATTCTATTTTATCTTATCTATACTATTCGACTCGTTTAGAGTTTAAGACGGATACTTCCCTCAAAAGCTAACAAAACAAGTCACATGTTGGCGCTTTTATTGGCAGTTAAAGACTTAAAGCTAGCAATGGCGTGAAATCCACCACCTCTCTCCGCCATTTTCACAGCCGTCGGATCAGATCACCACCACCAATCTTAAGTTCTCAACGGTCAGTATTTTCCTCATCACCATTTCTCTTCTCATTAATTAATTAATTAATTAATTAATTAATTATACTAATCACGCGATTAATTATTTCTCATCTTTGTTTTTGCCGATCTATCTTCGCAATCACATTAATCTCCCAATTTTTTAGGTTTTTTTATTTGATCAATTTTAATTCGTCGTAATTCGCGTATTTTATAATGCATTTATGTTTTGATCGTAATTTTGTTGAAATTTTGTTGATTGAGTAATAAATTAGGGTTCTTTCTTGTTAATTTGAGGCTTCTTAAGCTTGAGATGATATATTTCGATG
>JAYMSF010000605.1:0-14868 GCA_036897335.1 Silene vulgaris | reverse complement strand
GGGTTTAATTTTTTTTTATTATAAAAAAAAAAAAAAAAAAAATGTACTAATGCTTCTCTCTTGAGACAGAAATATCCGTTTTAAGTTAAACGGGTCAAATATTATGTCGCTTGCATATATAAGAGAAGTGTTTTGCTAATACCTAAGCATTTGTTTTTGTCTTATCTATGCAAATGATATGGTATTTGATCCATTTTATGTTTAAAACAGATACCTACGTCTTAATTGAAAATTTGTGATTAACTATCACTGTAGTTCCCATTTGCATCGATAATAAAATCATGTTAAGTATGAAGTACATGTTATTCTACTTCAATTTTGTTTTCCGACCATAAATTCGAATCTATCAACGGTCTCATCCTAACTTTTCCCATTGATGTTATCTGGAATTATAAACAATTAGTCAATGAGGACAATGACCCATAAAAAAAAATTTCAATCTTGTGCACTCTCCGTTTCGGTTATTTATTTATTTTTGATTTTGGCACAAATACTAAGGAAAGAGGAGGAGGTTAATTATTAGATGACAAACAGACCAAATTGAGTGTGTATGATCAAATTGTCTATAAAAGACATTTCTAAAATAGAAAGGTAAACAATTGACTATAAATTGTATAGGTAAACAAATGAACGGGACATATGGAGTATTGTTTTAGATTTTTTGAAGGACCTTTTAATCAGGGTTGTCTGAAAAATTATTGAAACCTTGTGCGAAACCTCAAAATCGGCCCCTTAAAACAATGCGAAATACATTATAAATATAATTTATTCTAAAAAATCATCTTTTTTCGTAAACCAAGTATTGTTTTATTAATATGATTGAGAGAATGATTATTTTCAAAAAGTATTCACCTATTTTATTACTTCTAGGTGTCGTTGGCTATCACTTTAAAAACGGGTGAATTAGAAATTTCTCGTGAGTTGGAAAAATGAGGCTTGTCGTTGTCTAGATGTTGTCTAAAACTACATGAATTAGTTTATCACATGTATTGCTAATTCCTCCATAATGGAAGAATTTGATTATCTAGTCCTCTTAGATAATTGAAAACTAACACATAAATATAATTTACATATGCTAACCAAACAACTTTTGAGCAGTTCACATGAATTAATCTATTTATATTTTTTTCAAATTCATAAACTTTAAATCCCCTATGACAACCAAACGATACTTAAAAGTGTTCAACTAACCGCCAAAATATTCCATATAATATAATATTTTAATACAAGCATGCATGGTGCACTTCTAAGAAACACATCCAATTTACTAATGACATTATTAAGCGAATTTCTTGAGGACAAAACAATAAATAATCAAAAAAGTTATTCCCTTGACTAGAAATAAAAAATGGATATAATTGGTCCTTCCTTTGACAAAATAGGATATGAGATGCATATATAATGGACCGTTTTAGATGGTGCAAAAATGTATGTGTAACTAAAAAAGTTGCCTAGCTAATTAAAGTTGTACGAGTAGAATTTTGCTAAGTTCTTTTTTAGTCAATCATCATAATTATTATATAATAATAACCCAAAATAAAATTCTCCAACTTTTTTGAAATTGATGATTTATAAGAAGTAACCAAGAAAAAAAGTTGTCATTTCTTCTTGATCATATATATACATATATATAGAAGAAAAAGAGAGACAAAGTTTAATCTCTTTATTTCATAAAATACTTATAAAAAAGAGCTATATTTGGTTAGATTAATGGGTTGTTGTTGGGGTTCTCCTGCTAAAAATCAGCTTACTCCTGAAACTACTGGTACTCTTAGTTCTTCAGGTAATTATTTAAAGTTTAAATCTTTGTGTATTTATTGATTTGTTTAGTGGGTTTGATGTTGGGTTTGGTGAATTTCTGGTAATTCGGAAACAGTCTCTTTATGTTGCTAACACAAGGGTCAGGCTACGTATATATAACCCCCTTGCCTTATTGCGAGTGTCAATTGAGGCACTAGGGTAATGTTGTTATTGTTGAATTGTGTATGCCACCTAAGAGTTGGTTAATTTGTTGTATTTATGTATGATTATGAAGTAAGTATCTTGGATTAATCTCTGTGATTATGTTGGTGATCAATTTGGTTTGCTCCTAATGCAAGCATATTAGAGTTGACTTTGTTAAATTGTTGGTTTAATTAGTCTTCCCCATTAAAATTTGTGGGGTTTGGTTCACTGCTAATTTATGTTGCTTTGCTCCTGCAATGAATTAGTAGTGGAATTGACTTGCTCATAGTCATATAATCCTTAGCTCAAGTCTTGACTCTTGAGGCCCTTGAAATCTGTTGGCTTTGCTCTTTGAATCGCGTTGATTTAGATTTAGTTAGTTCTGATGTGGGTAACTTTACCCCTAGCTAGTACACAGGCTGTTTCCGAGGCGAAAGCTTCTGAGTTTTCACAAATCCTAGATATTTTGATCAGTAATTCATCATATTGTATTTAATAATTTTGTTGTTGATGGTTTCATACACTGGTTATTTGTGTCACCGGTCAATGATTTTACCATTTTCCGACATATTTTTTCAATATTTTTTTACTGCCTTGGAACTTGGAAGTTTCAACTTTGTTATGACTGATCTTTGCCCTTTGATATTAGAATGTCATGTAATTTGCTAACATTTAGACTACTAAAATTGCAGTCGGTATATCTCAATCAAGTCGAACATCAACAATTACAAGCAGCAGCAATGATTCAAGCAAGAGTAATTTCTTAGTATCAAGAGGCGAGGATGGAGCTCCAAATGGTGAGATTTTACCCACCCCAAATCTAAGAGAGTTGACCTTTCAGGAACTTAAGACCGCCACGAGGAATTTCAAGCCTGATACTTTACTCGGCGAGGGAGGTTTTGGCAAAGTTTACAAAGGCTGTCTAGAGTCCAAGAATGGTAGTCAGAGTAGTAATAGCGGCGTGGTGGTCGCCATCAAGAAGTTGAATTCTGAGAGCTTACAAGGGTTTGAAGAATGGGAGGTAAATCTCGATATTATTCATTTAATCCCACTTTGATTAAATTGGATTATTGTTTCTATCCTAGTTGACTTGTCATATACTCCGTACAATTTATGAGACATTCCTTTAGCTCGGGTTAGGTTAAAGGTAGTAATGTGTTTTGGAGTAGTCATAAAAGTCTATATTGTGAGACCGTCTCATATGTCAAGAGGCCAAGCTTTTTTTTAGTCGGACATACTGTCAAACCGTTTTACTGAACTTTTGATGGCAGGTGCTATACCACATCGCTTTATTAAGGCAATATTTAGGTAACCTAGGGGATAGGCTGGAATAGCGTTAAGCGACGATTTTTGCTGCGATTAGAATAAGAATGACCTGTTTTCAGATCATAATTTAATCGAATTTGACTACTTTGCTTACAAATTAAGTGTGAATTCTTATGTGTTGTGTGTAGCTGTAATGGTCAAAATTGGTTAATTTATGATGAAAATGATTGGTAGGTGATGAATGCATTTCTTCTGGTGATCAGTTTATGTCCAATTTTATAGTTTAAAGAGGACAATTTGAGAGTATTTAATTGTTTGACCTATGTTTACTTTATGCATCTTTCTAAATTGGCTGGCCATAGAGTCTATGCTTAGTCGTAGTGGCCGAAACACGATAATTGCTTGAAATATTGGTTATCGTTGTTTACTTGTTTAACTTGCGTGCTTGATTTGTTATTTTAGTGAGTTATTAAACTCCAAAGATGTTAACCCTTGTAGTTTTCCCTTGTGAACTGGAGAGGAGTCTGACCTACCAAATCGGAAATATAAGGCCAACCTTCAATAAATAAATGTGAGGTGTCCGCATCATCAAGTTTAGTTAATTGCTTGAAAATATTGGTTATGATTGTTCAACCTAAGCAGCGCATTCTAATCTTTCGATAATTGTCTCCTTTTGTAGGCGGAAGTGAACTTCTTAGGCAGGCTTTCACACCCTAATCTGGTTAAATTACTTGGATATTGTTGGGAGGACAAAGAGTTGTTGCTTATATATGAGTTTATGCAAAGAGGAAGCTTGGAGAATCATCTGTTTGGACGTAAGTAGTTTAATCGAGATTCAAGAACATTTCTGGATAAAATTTGTTTTTAAGTACAGTTCTTTCGTATAGAGAAATGAATCGGACCTTAATAAGTTTGATATTTATATAGGGGGCTCCATGGTCCAACCACTACCATGGGGGTTGCGGCTTAAAATTGGCATTGGTGCTGCTCGTGGGTTCGCCTTCCTGCACTCTTCTGATGACCGTGTTATCTATCGTGATATTAAAGCCTCCAACATACTTCTTGACGGCGTAAGTTGAAATAAAAGTGAAATTTTTGTTAACAAGTACTGTAATAGTGCATTAGTCTGCAGTGCTCTCAGAGTATAATTCTAATCTTTGAACTTATTGCTTCCAGTCTTTCAACGCAAAGATTTCTGACTTCGGCTTAGCAAAATTGGGTCCGTCTGCTAGACAGTCTCATGTTACAACAAGAGTGATGGGCACACAAGGGTATGCCGCGCCTGAGTATGTTGCAACAGGTACTTTCCTATGAACTCATGATCACGGTACAGTTTTAAATATCTGTTGCAGTCTGCCTTCGGAATTACCCCTATGTTAACTACATAAAAGACGGTTTCCACATGAACCAAAATGAAAATTTATTCGGAATTACCACAAATTACCCCGACTTCACAATAATAATAAAAAAAAGCTTAACTAGAGATTTTGCTTTATTCCATCTTATTAATGAGACCTAACATCCAACTGATGGGTTATGAAACAGGGCACCTGTACATCAAAAGTGATGTGTATAGCTTTGGAGTTGTGCTAGTGGAGCTTCTCACGGGACTACGAGCACTCGACCAAAACCGTCCTAGCGGGCGGCATAGTTTGACTGATTGGATTAAACCATATTTAGCCGATAAAAGGAAGTTGAAAACTGTCATGGATTCTAGACTGGAGGGAAGATATCCATCAAAGGCTGCTATAGCAATCGCAGAGTTGGCCTTAAAGTGTCTTGCGCAAGAACCTAGGGCTAGACCGTCAATGCAAGAAGTTCTGGACAACCTGATTAAAATTGATACCATGGATGAAAAACCAAAAGTGCCCAGAAGGACCTCAACCGGCAATGCTATTCGTCCCCATGGTCACCAATACCATCGACCTAATGGGGTTCGATCTCATCACAACTCTCTACAATCTCGATGAGTTTACTTAATTTGCTCTCATATGGCTATGTTTCATCTCTTTTTTTTTGTGAAATATGTATGATATAAATGTACCATCAAAATTTTCCGTCTCCATTAGAATCGGAAATTGACTATTTGTATGAGAACCGGGACAGATGTAACTTTTAGTTGTATACTCGTATAGTCGTATGTGTGTAATTATTGTGCTATGTAGCTAAAAGATGATGTAATTCTTTATTTTCCGTGTTTGAAATACGAGTTTATTTAGCCCAACTGACATGTTTTCTCACATTCGAAAACCTAAATTTGAGATGCATTTGAATAATTTTATTCTAGTTGTGAGACCCGAGAATTGAAAATATTATCAATTGGGTAATCAAGATCCAATCTCCGAAATAATTAAAACTCCATCCAAAGAAACGACAATTTCAACATAATAAATTGTTGAAGTAAACATTAAGGTAATATTAAGATGTATTTTCAAATAATTTGACGAAAAAAATCACTCATTCGTACTTCAAAACACACATTTTTTTTGGATAAAACTCGAATATCTTACTCTTTACCTATTACGGAGTACAATGAAAAATGTTTCAAGCAATTCGTTCATCAAAAATACAATTAAAACTTTCGGTTAATCAAAGAAAAAGAACGTCTCACTCGTAAAACCGTCTCATATAAAAATTAGCGTTTCCCGCCGTTCCCATCATATGAAAAGCTCCTAACGAACACACTCACTTTCCGTTAATTGAAACCAAACAACAATCAAAACTTGAATATGAATCAATCAAAAACACTGAACAAAGCACTTCTCAAGAACTCCAAAAACCCAGAATTGGCATGGCAGATCTTCAAACGCACCGTTTTAAACCCGAATTCTTCATCTTTTTCACTACATTCTTGCTTACCAATCATTGCCAACATCCTAATTCGCGCCAAAATGTACACTCAATTAACTACACTCCACACCCACCTAAAAGCCCAACAATCATCTCCCAATTCCCTGTTTTCCCTTATCTTGATCACTGCGAAATCCCGCCTCGTCGACGAGGCGGTTTCGCAGTTCCAATCGACAAGGAAACAATTCCCTGAGACCCCACCTCCTGTTTATTTGTACAATGTGCTTCTCGAGTCGTCGATACGAGAGAGTAGGGTTGAGTGGGTTGGTTTGTTGTATAAAGATATGATTGTTTCTGGGGTTTCGCCGGAAGTTTACACTTTTAATCTGTTGATTAGGAGTTTGTGTGATTCGGGTCATTTGGAGGATGCACGGAAGGTGTTTGATAAAATGTCTGAGAGAGGTTGTAAGCCGAATGAGTTTAGTGTCGGGATTTTGGTTCGTGGGTATTGTAGGGCGGGGCGTGGGGTGGAGGGGTTGGAGATTTTGGAGGAAATTAGGAGGTTTGGGTTGGTTCCGAATAAGGTTGTGTATAATACGTTGATTTCGAGCTTTTGTAAGGAGGGAAAGGATGATGAGGCTGAGAGATTGGTGGAGAAGATGAAGGAGGATGGTTTAAGTCCTAATGTTGTCACTTTTAATGCTAGGATCGCGGTTTTATGTAAGGCGGGGAAGATGCTAGAGGCCTCTAGGATTTTCAGGGATATGCAGATAGATAATGCATTAGGATTGCCTAGACCGAATATTGTTACGTTTAATGTAATGCTTGATGGGTTTTGTAAGAATGGGATGCTTGAGGAAGCTAAGACTTTGGTTGACACCATGAAGAAAACTGATATATTGATGACCTTGGAGACGTATAATATATGGTTGATGGGACTGGTGAGGAAAGGGAAGCTTTTCGAAGGACAACTAGTTATCAGAGAGTTGATAGAAAAGGATTTAGAACCAGATATATACTCTTTTAACATTTTGGTTGATGGATTTTGCAAGAGTGGTATGCTTTCTGATGCGAAAATGTTAATTAGTTTAATGAAAAGTAATGGTGTACAACCTGACACCATAACATATAGCTCTTTGCTTCAAGGATATTGCAGTAAAGGTATGGTAGACAAAGCTAACGATACTCTGAATGAGATGATGGGGATGGGTTGTTTTCCTAATATCTATACTTGCAATATCTTGCTTCATAGTTTATGGCATGAGGGAAAAATTCCAGAAGCAGAGATCTTGCTGCAGAAGATGAATGAGAAAGGTTATGACTTGGATACTGTAACGTGCAATATCGTTATTCGTGGTCTCTGCAAAAGTGGAAAGCTGGATAAAGCTATTGATATTGTTGATGGAATGTGGACTTATGGAAAGGCAGCTCTTGGTGATTCGGGAAATATGTACATTGGCCCAGTAGATATCAAGCGTGATGTCAAAAACTGTGTCCCTGATTTGATAACATATTCAACCATAATCAAAGAGTTATGTGAGGCTGGCAGGCTTGAAGATGCTAAAAAGAAGCTGGTTGAGATGGTGGGTAAAAATATATACCCCGATTCAATAATCTATAATACTTTTATACATAGTTACTGTAAAACTGGGAAGGTATCATCTGCATTTCGAGTTCTTAAAGACATGGAGAAAAGGGGGATTGACAAGAATCTCCAAACTTACAATTGCTTAATCATGGGTTTGGCGACTAAAAAGCAAATTTTTGAAATGTATGGGCTTCTAAATGAGATGAGAGAACGTGGTGTCACTCCTACCATAAGCACCTACAATATTATTATGGGTTGTCTTTGTGATAGTGGCCAAACAAATGATGCTATGACTCTATTAAATGAGATGTTTCAGAAAGGTGTAGCTCCTAATATTTACTCTTTCAGCCTGCTAATTAAAGCCTACTGTGGAGAAGGTGAATATCGACCTGCACAAGAAGTCTTTGAGATTGCTATTAGTGCATGTGGCCACAAGGAAGGACTTTACAGTGTTTTTTTTAATGAGTTATTTCTTGGAGGGGAAATTGTTGAAGCCAGTGAATTGTTTGCAGTTGCAGTAGATCAGCGTCTTTGTATCGAAAAATTTAATTATAAGGAGCTGATTGACAGCTTTTGCAAGAATGAAAAGTTGGATGATGCTATTAAGATTCTCCTCAAGTTAATCAATAGAAGATACAGTTTTGACCCTGCAGCATTCATGCCCGTGATTGACACCTTACGTGACACTGGAAAGAAACACGAAGCAGATAAATTTGCCGAGAGGATGTTGATAATGTCACCAGAGGGATGTTTCACAAACAAAGTTTGTGATGATATTGCTGGCGGTAGTCATGTAAAGCTGAAGAAAGAAGGCGCAAGTGAATGGAAAAATATAATACACAGGTATGAAATCACCTCTTTTTATGGCACGACTTTCATTCTCGTCTGCTTGCCTAATGGTCTGAATTACTATATCACAATACTTCATTTGTGGATTGATGTTGCTAAAATAATCCCTGAGACCCTGTCTATTTACTCGTCCTCAGCATTGACAGACTTTTGATGAAACTATCAGTGTGTGGAATTTCTATAATCACTAGTCATCAAGATTTCTGAAACTATTAACATTGGAGGGGATTAATGCTACTATAGCTTTCACTAGTTTGATGCTATGATGGCTGGGCTAACTGCTTATATTCTGTTTGTTTTTGAATTTTTTTTGGTAACAGAGATGACGGCAGTGCAATAACATTAAAAACTCTCAAGCGAGTACAAAAGGGTTGGGGTCAAGGAAGCATATTAGATCTTGCACCCTCAAGAAGAAACAAAAGTGACTACTGGGAGGTTGCTGGTTGATACTCTATTTTACTTCACTAGTGTGTGTGTTAATTTGAAGCACGGGTTATTGTCCTGAAAATAGCTACATTCGCTACCATATTTTGAGGGTTTGAAGAAATTTGTGTCTCACTCCATATTTTATAGAAGAAAAATAGCAGTGGGGTGGCGAGGGTTTTAATGGATTTTCAGTATTTGAACATCCATGCACTCAAATTGGAAGCTGCTTAAGTTATGAAGTGTATGTTTAAGCTGAGATATGCGAGCCATTCATTTGCCGATCTCATTATCTGTATTCTGTGGTGCGAAGTCTGCATCACTCCATTCCTTCGAGCATCCTTCTGCATGATGATGACATGACAATAACAATCTTTACGGATGCTATGGTAGGGTTCTCTGGTCTAAGATGTATATGATTTCTTCTTCCACTAGCTATATGTTTTTGCTTCTTTGTTCTGTTTTCAGTGTATTTCTCATGCTTCACTTTCTATTTAGAGCTAATCCTGGTGTTCTTACGTCAGATCTTAGGTTCCATTGACCTGCAATCTTGCTGCTGTTACTCTGCTAGTACTGTTACTATTTAAAGAGGGAAACAAAGGAAGAAAACCAGGTTAATTATCCTTCTTTGATTTTTGTATTACTTGTAGAAATAATAAACTAAATTTTCAAACAGGGGCCTTATGTTAAGCCATATGTCATGGTTACCCCCAAACACCATTTGAAACATGTCTCATAATTCATAAATATGAAGAAAGTTGTTTAGATGAAGATTTGGTGATGATTACTATTACATCCGTTGTCATAACATCTAACATCATTACCTTAATAGTTAAAAACTGTAATCCTGTTCTTTCAGTGTTAATTGCAGAAAGATAACCAAAATATTTGAGTATAGAGTACAAGGTTTTTATTAGATTGTTATTGGCGAGGAAGTGCACTATAATCAACAGCCGTGTCTATTACCTACAAGAACTTTCAGTGTTTCCTTCTGCTACAATTAACTTTAACAACTAGCAAAACACAAGAACGAAAACTGCATAAACTGCTGTACAACAAAGTTCCATTGCCTTAAAAGTATGGTAATTTGTAGTTAGGAAAACCCGGTACTTCATATTGGACTGCTGGAGCTTGTAAAATGAGATAGGGAGAGCTTGATGGTGTGGCTTTCAGATGATCTATATACATCTATACATTCATTTAGATCAGCATCACAGGTTAACAGAACCCATTCCCCATCATCATCAAAATACTTGATACCAATCTTGGTCCAGTCTGCCATGCCAAATCTTTTGGCCATTTCTTGCTGCAAGTCTTTGAAACCCATGTTTGGCAAGATTGTGAAGCGGATCTTTTCCTCTCCGAATGTAGCTTTGGCTTTGAAAACACCTGTATTTCTTGAAGGTCTACTTTTAGCCATCTGCAAACCAGGTAAAGATTCAGAAGGACGATTCTCATCATGAGATTTATTGCTCTTAGATCTTTCGCGAATGTGACCATGATTCTTCTTTGAAGAAATATGTAATGCTGCTTCACTTCTCTCTCTTTTAAGAGACCCTGGAAGGTCTTCTGTTACCGTGCTAGCTATCTTTGCTCCACTTGGGGAGCAACGCCCAGAAATAGAAGTTTGGCTGGAAGAAGTGGAAGCAGAGTTGGAGGATGTGGCTCCAGAACTGAAGATGCTGTCTTCAGCTTGAGCCAGTGGGTGTTGCTTTGATTGATCATTCAATCCTATGGTGGGAATTTGATCCCCTTGTAGTGGTGTGTTCGGACTATTCAACTCCGGGAAATTTGTATAAAAGGAAGATAGTTGGATAGAGCCTTCAGCTCCTTGGACTGAGTTTATTACTAGTTGAAGCTTCTTCAGAGAATGTCCCACCTTCTTTATTTTCCTTGAAGGCCATCTGGCTATTCCATGCTGCCTACATATCCTTTTCAGAGTAGTAGGGCAAACTGCAAACAAGGAAAAGAAAACATGAACGAGGGGTTATTTAATACTCTGAATAATATTACAGGCTAAAGTATGTCTCATATCCTGTACCCTCACTTTATGACAGTCTTTGCGTCTTTCGATTTAAGACATGGTGAGTCAAATGCCTTATGTACTTGTATTTGACATCGTATACCCGAGTTTAAGTAGCATAGCTAGTTAGTTATATTAGTGCGACACAAGGTCTGATGGTAGGGAAGTGAGACCAAAAGACTTGCATTTCTGGTTTATTTCTCTTTTTCCGAACTAATAAACTGTAGGAAGGTGCAAGACAGTCGAAAACAAGTATATACTCTAGTCATATTGGTGTTAAATATTAGCTTTACCTCCAATGTCTTTGGCAGCATCTTTTAGGCTTCCGGCGAAGTATTTCCTTAGTACTTCTAGACTGATTGTTTTCTGAACATCAGTTCTCCGCTTTCCAGCATTTCTGGAACCAAGAGGAGTTCGGCCTCCGGATGATACACCAGATATACCTTCAGGCTTAGAATCTTGCTGAATGTTTCCACAGTCTAAAAACACCCTTTCTAGTTGTATACCTTGCTCACTGTTACTCCAGTTAGTTGACAATTTAAATTCTTTGCTAGGCTCCTCCTCGAATAATGAGTGTATCTTTTTACCAATTTCCTGAGGGCCTGTAATGTGTGAAAATAGTGATGAAGTCTCTTGCTGATTTTTCTTAGCAGCTGAAACCTGCGGCTTTTTCTCATTGTCTTCTGTCTGCTCATCCAACACTAGGAATGGTGGCTCATAATCTTTGACTGTGATAAATTGCAAACTCCGGCAAGTTTGCTGTATCACCGTTGAAATCGATTGCCAGACCCTACCATGGAGACTTAACCCTGCTTCCTGTAAATCTGTCGGTAAATAGAATTCCAAAACATAATCATCCGCTTCATTGTAGATGCTATGAAGCCTTATTGCTACTGCGCCACACAGTCCAAACATCTTAGCATGGTGCGCCAGAGGGTAATCAATCTTGCTAAAGTCTCTGACATCGGTGGCAAAGCATGGCTGGTTGGTCGCAAATGCTTTGCCAACTATGCCACCCCGGCCTCGTGAAAGGTGTTGCTCTGAACAAGCCTTGTGAAAATCAAAAACTCGTTGATCACGGATATAGCAAGCAGAATCAATAGTTGAAACACGAGGGCCATCCTGGTCAGAGTGCCTACATTCTCCTTTTCCTTGTTGGGAACATGAGGCCCACGTCTGCGCGAGAGGTAAGTCATGGGTCTCACATACAGTTCTCAGAATATTGATAATCTCAGGTCTTACTGCCTCGTAGGATCCTTTTGTAGCCTGAAATGAAAGAAGTTTGGTTGGTTTTTTCTTCAAATGCAAAAGGGAAATCACTAAATCTCATATGAGGCGGCCTCATGATAATATTATTACAAGACTGGCCTATGTTTCCTAATAAGTACGGCCGTTATTTTTCGCCCACTGGATTACAGGTATGTGCTAGGCTTTATAGTTAAATGAGCTTTTCTCATTAATGATTTTCAAGAGATACATCGCCAGTAATTGAAGCTGAAAATATTAGCATCATTTTACCTGCTCTTGGAAATTGTTTGAATTTTCCGAACTCCTAAGATCAACCGTCTGCAGAAAAGTAGAACCACGTATAAGCTACTGAAGAATGCAGAATTTATTGTATATCATACTTAGCTATGTTACTTCAAGACTCAATTTGTAGGACTGATGAAATTTCAATTCAAATGGATTGTTTTTACAGTGTAAGAAAGAAGAGACCTCAAGAGCTTTACAAATACTTTCTAGTTCAGGACGATAATTGAACTTCTCGGTAGTCATGATGACCTCGAGCACTCCCAAGCACTTGTCACTGCCATTCTCAAATATCGGAAGAGCAATAGAACCTCGAACATCATATTTGTGTGCAAATTTGACCCGTGGATACTCCTCCTGCCTGAATAACCTCACATCAGGTGTCCATTCAGGGACCTTGCCAAGAAAAACTCGCCCAGGTAACCCGTGAGCCCGGTTAGAGTCCTCATCCGCCAAGAACTCGTACTTCTCGGACACATCTCGGTAATTCAGCAGACGCCTGCTGGTCGGTTGAAAGAAATGGGGCTGCTCGACTGTTGTCAGGAAACTGTTTGGGCCTTTCTTGACAGGAACCCACATTTGAATAAGCACATCCCTATTCATATTCAACTCCTTCAGGTGTGACATTGCTAACATCAACCTGTGTTTGACTGTGGTAGAATGTCCTGAATTTACCTTTGGTGTAATCCATAAGATTCTATTGAGCTCATCAGTCTCCCAGCTGAATTTGACTGTTTGATCTAGGGTTTTGGATGTTGTGACTAAAGCGTTACGATCCTGAGACTGTGAATCTGCAACCTGTTCTTCCTTTAATGCAATCTGAGAAGGGTTTTCAGGTAAAAGACTCCATTTTTCCTTCTCATCTTGGAAGATGTTGGCAGTTTGACCAGGATTAGAGACCGAACTGCTAGACGTCTCCTCAAAATGAGGCACGGGTTTCAAAGGGAAACTGAAACTCTGAGAGGTTGACAGGTCGAGCTGCAGAAGGTCCGACCCATCATCTGTCGGTGACCAGCATTCTACATCCAAAAATCGGTCAACGAAAGCATAGTCCATATACCCAAACATGGGAGAGTTGGGAGTAGTAAAGTCTCCATCTTCCATCCCAAGGAATTTTACGGACAAAATCCGGTGCTATGTATATTTTTTTGGTTAAAATATGAGGAATTCAATTGTTTGAGTTGTGAAAACTACTTCTGTTAAACTGCTACCTTTGAACTGCAATTTCAGTAAATTTTGTCAGACACATAATTACACCAAACAAATATTTGTTAATTCTTGCTTATAAATACGGCGTAAGTCGTACAGGAGAACTCAATGTGAAACTGAGCAGAGTAAATATCAAAAAAAATCCAGACACTATGAATCTTAATTATGCTCCAAGACATGAATTATTAAGACAATGATTTGGGGTCGGCTGAACATGAACCATCATATTGATACAGTCGGTTGCGCTAAGCTAAGCAAAGGGGAAGAGAGAAAAAGAGCAAACTTACTTGTCTGTATGTCTGTAATCTGTATGTATATCTATGTTACAGGGATGATGACGACGACGACGACTGCAGAAAAACCAGCAAAGTAGCATAAAAATGAGCAGAAGCTTTCTAATGTACTGTATGATGTTAATGTTGTTAAAAATGTTAGTTGCTTGAATAAAAAGGGACCTATTTTTATATAGGGAGGATCTCCAGCATTTTGGGTATAGTTGTCATTGTTTGGACTGTATCTTTATTGTTATCTGTGGCACTACTTGTGTGGGACCCACCCTTACATCATGCATTCCTGTCCCCATACAAGGAATTTTTTGGATTTTTTTGCAATTTATAGAGTATTTTTGAATGATTGGAGTAATGTAATTAGGAGTAATATAGTATGACATAAATAGCTGTAAAGTCAATAAAAGTGGTGGTTAATTGTCTAATTGAGGTTAAGTCTACTACAATGATTCCTATTTAGGTTTAGGACCACCATTTGGTTACAACTTACAAATCCTCAAAAAGAATCTTTCTTGCCTCGGAATTTTAAATCGACTTCTAGTTATCGTGTATGATCGTCGTATGATGTCAGATAAAAAATGACCACTTTATAATAAATGATTACTTTCTCACATAAATTGTCACTTGCTTTTAAGTGATCACACAAGTATAATTTCTGTATTAAGACTGTTGCATTACGAAAAATACTCCGGGCACATGATAAACTAACACAAAAGGGGGAAAAGGAATATATGTAATTAACAAATAACTACTTACGCAAGAGATATCTTATGATAAAATTAATCATGAAACTGTCTCATATAAAAATTAGTGAAGTTCGGAGTATTAATTAAGAATCTCTAGGATTAGGCGTGTGGTAGCATTATGTAAGTTTTAATAATGATTTTTTTTTTTTTTTTTTTTTTTTTTTTAATTTTAGGAAAATTTTTTTTTTTTTTTTTTTGTTGAATAAATTTTAT
>JAYMSF010000604.1:0-14874 GCA_036897335.1 Silene vulgaris | reverse complement strand
ATTGTATAGTTTTAGGTAAATACGGTTTCTCGCTTTCCATACTCTCGTACATTGTAATACTATAAATATTGTATCCCTTTGAATCAATTGAATACACAACATTCAACCAATTTCTCTCTTTCTAACATGGTATCGAGCTTGTAAGATCCGTCTTACCACACAATCAATTTTTTTTCGGTCTACCCATCCTCTTTCCTCATCTTCCCCGTCTCCATGGCTCCTCATGGAAACCTACTCCCAAATCCCAATGACCCTAACACACCGTTCATCGATGTTAACCTATCTCAATGCAAAGAACTCACTCCTCTAACCTATTTTAGCTGGAAAACCCAACTCTCCAACATCCTTTTCGGATACGATCTTCTCAAATTCGTGGATGGCACACATCCCGCTCCAAACGCTACCATAACCAACGAAACCACAAAAACTACCCAACCCAATCCCGCCCTTAATACCTGGCAACGCCAAGACCGTCTTGTTCTTGGCGCTCTCATTGGCACACTGCCCACCAACATCGCCTCCCTTGTCACAACTGCTACCACCTCTCGTGAAGCGTGGCTCACTCTCGCTCACACATATGCCAATCCCTCACGGGGGCACATCCTCCAAATCAAAGACACCCTAGAATCCTTCTCCAAAGACAACCTTTCCGTCTCAGACTACATGACCCAACTCAAATCTTACACTGACAAACTTGCAGCCCTTGGTAAACCCATGGATGCCGAAGACATAATTGCCAAGGTTCTTCGCGGCCTTGACAAAACCTATCAGCCTGTAATTGATACTGTCAGAGCACGCGACACCACCATCTCCTTCGATTCCCTCCATGAAAAACTAATCAATCACGAACTCACCATCAAACAATCCACCCCCCAATCGTCCTACCCTGTCACAGCTCTTGCTGCTCAAACCCGACCCAATACCAACCGCTCCTACTCACGCCCTTCCACACAACCCCCTCTACTTCCCACTCCCACAATGCCTTCCTCCTCCACTGCACCTCAAACCCCTTTTAAAGGTCGCTGCCAATACTGCAAATTCCCCGGTCATTACCTTACTGTGTGTCGTACCTTCAAGCGTGATTTCCCCAACATAACTCTTCCTGACTTACCTTTTCCTCCTCCTCGGTCAGCACCCCGTACTTCCCCTCACCCTCAGGTTCACACTGCTGCTGCCACCATGCCCTCCACCTCACGCCCTTGGATTGTTGACAGTGGTGCTAGTCATCATATCACAAACGATATCGCTACTCTGTCCCTTCACTCTCCCTACGACGGCTCTGATGATGTGATCATCGGTGACGGTACATCTCTTCCTATTTCCGCTATTGGTTCCTTTACGTTTTACACTCCCTCTAATTCTTTAAAATTTTCAAACGTTTTACATGTGCCTCGAATTTCTCGTCAAATTTTTTCCGTCTCTCAGTTTTGTCGTGATAATAATGCTAAAATTGAATTTTCTTCCTCTGTTTTTCAAATAAAGGACATTGCAACGAGTCAGGTACTCCTTCAAGGCAAACTTGAAGATGGCGTCTACTTGTGGCATCCTCCGTCCCCTCAAGCTCATCTCGGTCTCCTAGCTCCTTCCATAGCCTGGCATCACAAATTAGGGCATCCATCCAAGTCTATTTTATCTTATTTACGCAGCAATTACTCTTTAAATATTCCGTCTTTAGATTATTCAAATTGTAATGCTTGCGATATTAATAAAAGTCACAAATTAGTTTTTTCCGACTCGTCTCTACATTCAACTGCTCCTCTTGAACTCATCTTTTCTGACGTATGGACTTCTCCCGTTCATTCTTACGATAATTTTAAATATTACGTTATTTTTGTTGATCACTTCACTAAATATATATGGCTTTATCCTCTCAAAAACAAATCCGACACTTTCTCTATTTTTCAACGATTCAAAGCACTTGTCGAAAAATTTTTTAATCGTCCAATTAAACAACTTTTTTCTGACAATGGCGGAGAATACCTAAAACTTACCCCGTCCCTCTCTACCAATGGTGTTACTCACCTCACCTCTCCTCCTCATACCCCGGAACACAATGGCTATGCCGAACGTCGCCACCGTCACATTGTTGAAACCGGTCTCTCCCTACTATCTCACGCCCTGCTTCCTCTTGATTTCTGGCCTCATGCCTTTTCCACTGCAGTATACTTAATAAACCGTCTTCCTACCCCATCCCTATCCAATGCCTCCCCTTATCTTAAGTTATTTGACAAACCTCCCAATTACCTCAAGCTACGGAGTTTTGGATGCTTATGCTACCCTTGGCTCCGACCATATGCTCCTCACAAACTTGCCTCTCGTTCCTCTCCTTGCATTTTCGTGGGGTACTCTGCCTCCCAAAGTGCGTATCACTGCCTCGATCCTAAAACCAAGCGTCTGTACACTTCCCGCCATGTTAAATTTGTCGAAGATACCTTCCCCTTTGTCACCCTCACCAATGCATCTCCAACTATAGATTACACCGCCACCCGCTGGTGCCCAGTTCTCCTGCCCATCCTCCCTGTAACCTCGCCCAATCCATCTTCCAACCCAACACCTCACTCCTCCCCTGCCTCGCCTACTTCCTCCCCAACCAGTCCTGCATCGCCTTCCTCTCCTGTATCCTCTACGCCTATCTCCATCCCCTCTGCCTCCCCAAATCAATCCCCTGCCTCGTCACCTTCACCACCACCTCCTCCCCCTCCTCCTCCTCCTCCACCCAATCGCACTATTACTACTCGCCTTCTCAATAACATTCGTAAGCCTAATCCCAAGTATGCTAAAATAGCTGTTGTATCTGATCCGCACCGACTCCCTACCTCGACCAAAGACGCTCTATCTATTCCCCACTGGCATGCTGCAATGCTTGATGAAATTACTGCTCTCACAAACAATAAAACGTGGTCCCTCGTTCCCCCTCAACCTGACCGAAATTTAATTGGTTGTAAATGGGTTTTTCGGATTAAATACAATCCCGATAATACAATTCACAAATATAAAGCTCGCCTCGTTGCGAAAGGATTTAATCAACGACCGGGTCTTGATTACTCTGACACTTTTAGCCCGGTTGTAAAACCGGCTACGGTTCGCCTTCTCTTGTCTCTTGCTGTTTGCAATAACTGGTCAGTTCGTCAATTGGATATTAACAATGCATTTTTACAAGGATCCTTGACTGATACCGTTTACATGGCCCAACCTCCTGGGTTTGCTGATGCCTCATCTCCGTCACATCATTGTCTCCTCTCCAAGGCTATTTATGGCCTCAAACAAGCTCCGCGAGCTTGGTACAACGAGCTCAAGTCTGCCTTGCTTACATATGGGTTTCGTTTATCTCCTGCTGATCCGTCTCTCTTTATTTGCACGACTATGTCTTCTCCTGTTTATCTCTTGGTTTATGTTGATGATATTATCATCACTAGTCCGTCTACTGATATTTTGTCTTCCTTTATCTCTACACTTGCTGCTCGGTTTTCTCTCAAGGACTTAGGTCCCTTGTCGTATTTTTTGGGTGTCGAGGTTACACCTAACAATGCAGGTTTGCTTCTCACTCAGTCCAAGTACATTCTTGATCTTCTTAAGCGTCACAACATGCACGAAGCCAAGCCGCTCCCAACGCCCATTGCTCATCATCCTCCTCTGCTGCGCACTCATGGCTCTCCTATTTCGAATGTCTCTGACTACCGTGCCATCATTGGTGGCCTTCAATACCTTGCTTTTACTCGCCCCGACATCTCCTTTACTGTTAATCGGCTTGCTCAGTTCATGTCTGCTCCAACTGATATGCATTGGGCTGCTGCCAAGCGCCTTCTGCGCTATCTCCATGGTACATCCAATGTGGGTTTACAGCTCTATCGCAATTCTCCACTTCATCTCCATGCTTTTTGTGACGCGGATTTTGCAGGTGACAAGGATGATTACGTCTCCACCTCTGGTTATTTGATTTATCTTGGCCGCAATCCCATCACATGGTCCTCTCGCAAGCAACGTGCTTTAGCTCGGTCTACCACTGAAGCTGAATTTCGTGCTATTGCCGACGCTACTGCTGATATTGAATGGGTACATGCTCTTCTAAATGACCTCGGCATTTCACTCTCTACTCCTCCTGTGCTTTTCTGTGACAACTTAAGTGCTACAAATTATTCCGCCAATCCCGTGTTTCATTCTCGGATGAAACATGTTGCCATTGCCTTTCATTTTGTACGTGAACGCATTTTATCTCAGAAGCTCCGGGTTCAACATATTGCAAGTTCTGATCAGCTTGCTGACCTTCTTACCAAGTCTCTTCCTCGTCCGCGGTTTATCTCCTTATGTTCCAAGATTGGTCTCTCCTCCGGTTCGTCCATCTTGCGGGGGCGTGTTAATCATTAAAATATTCATCGTCTATTTTCCGTATTTTGTATACCTTGCGCTCTACTCTTTCTATAATTCTTGTACTTATTTCTTTCCTACTTTATTGTATAGTTTTAGGTAAATACGGTTTCTCGCTTTCCATACTCTCGTACATTGTAATACTATAAATATTGTATCCCTTTGAATCAATTGAATACATAACATTCAACCAATTTCTCTCTTTCTAACATAAACTGCTGGCTAATTCAATCAATTTTGGCTAGCTATATATAAATACTCCTATAAACTAGTATATGAGATAGAATATTGAGAATGGAAGGAAAGGTTGTCGTAGTAGTAGCGGGAGTATTGGGTCTAGTTGCAATTTTGCTGAGCTTTGTTGGGGCAGCCACCGGGATTAAGGTACGACTGCTACTAATGATGAATGATGTTTCTTCCATTCAGTATTTCTTAAAATTTGTTATATTTGTTTGTAATGATAGCGGTGCACTGCAGGCAGACCAGGTTGGGTATTCAGCAGAAGATGGGTATTGCCATTACCCGAAAACCCCAGCAATGGCACTGGGAATAGTTGCTGCAATCCTGTTGCTGATACACCACATAGTGATAAGCGTTGGATCAGGCTGCTTCTGCTGCTCGCGGCATCCATGTCCATCAGACTGCCCCGGGATTTGTTCCATTATTTGCTTTCTATTACTCTCTTGGTACGGTACCTATCTATTATCTATCTCTATTTTCCTCTTCTTTTGATTTTCTTTTGCAAACTTGAGTACATAGTCGGGAGTCACATATCTGATGTTTTGATCAAACTTGAAGGTTGTCCTTTGTTGTTGCTTTCGCAATGCTGATTACTGCGGCGGTACTCAACAATATGGACTACGTGGTCAAAAATTACAGTACCGCCAGCAATCCTTGCCCAGTCCTAATACCAGGCTTCTATAAAAAGGCTGCCGAGTTCTGCCTTTTCAGCGTCGCCCTCAGCTTCATTTCTTACTTTGTCTTGATGTCCAGCCGCAACAAAGGCGCTCATCGGCTATATAGTAACCATGGTATGGCCATGGGACAACCCTAATTGCCTTAGGAACAAGTTTGATGGATATGGTTTTGGAGTCGGGGAAAATCAATTGGTGTCCTTTCTTCGAGTTTGTGTTTCTTCACATTAATTTGTTCTGGGTTGATCCGTTGATATATGGCTGGAAAAATGTAGTTGAATTGGGTTACTGTGAGTCTGTTATGAGAGTAATTGTATTTTTTTTTTTTTTTTTGCGTGAATTTTTACCGATTACCGATTCAACCAAAAGAATAAATGTATGATACTACGGAGTATTACGCTATTTAGATAGATGAAAGTATCCCGTCTTATAGCTTAAACAGGTCAAATATTACACTATTTAGATAGATGTGGCGAACTTTTGTTATTACCTTGTTATTATTCTTTTGTTTCATCTACGCAAGTGGGTAATACTTGAACCAATTTAATTATAAAATAGATATTTTCATCTTAAACAAAAATTTGTGTACTATATCTCGTCTTCCAATCTACTAAAACCGGTACATTCTTTCTAACATAGCGTTAGATACTTAAGTTTGTTGCAACAAGATGGATAAACACCGCGTGCAGTATTACAAGTTGGAAGTCGGAACGCAACGTAGCCAAGGTCCAAGACTTAGATGAGACCTTTGTAGAGGAAGACTACAAATCATTTTTGTACTTCATCAATTATTCAAGGATGTTTTTTGCCTTGACAAACTCAAAGTACGAGAACTGCTACCAATTTAATGAGTCATTTTTTCTATCTCGCTATACCCAAAAGCCAAAGGATACGATATGTATAAAAACCATTAGAACTAAAAGTTAAAAGTACATTTTAAATTTACATTTTCTTGACAACTAATTTTGCTAATTGAATCCTGATCACCGAGCGTTAGTATCATCTCCTATCAAACAAGAGCAGTTGTTTACTAATTTGTATAGCCTGTACTGAAGCATATTCGGATATACCCGTCACCAGCTCTCTCATTATTATAAAGACAATGCAGCCTTGTATTCGCTGCTGGTGGCCAATGTATACTGATGTAATCTTGTATGACAAAGAATAACCAAGATATATGGACCTATAAAATGGTATACCATTATTGATCCCACATAACAATTTACAGAGAAGCACACAAGAGGGATTTGTCTCCTTGATGCTTAGTAGGCCCAGATGGCGGCCGACCAACCGCCTCAAGTAATCTACTAAATGCAAGTTTGACAGGAATACAGGCTACCGTCTGGGGGCTTGAGTCGATAGGTTTAATCTTGTGATCTAAACCCAGTGAAGACAGATGCTTTGTTTTCTGGTTTGAAGGAAGGTGCCCTCCTTTCCTCGGGGCGGCCTTCTTTCCTTTAGAGACAGAATTACGTACTTTCCCAGATTGATGAAGATGCAGAGTCTCGTCAGCATCCATTTGGGGTGAATGACCAGGACGTGGTGTCCTCCTGGCAGTTCGCCATACTGGGGGAACTTTGCCTCTATCAGACTCGTCACTTGTTGACATAATAATATCTGTGGACCCATCTTTGAGGGTCTCAATTTGGATAGGGTGACCTATAATGGCCTTCCCGTTTAACTTGCTCATCAGAGAAACCCAAGGTACCTGCTCGCCTTCACGCTTTCCTTGAACTGTGAGCTCTACATCTATCAACATATCACGCCCATTAAACATTGGACTAAAGCAACCCCCTCTTTCTTCCCAGTATCTACGTAACGGTCTTCCCCATGCTAATTCCCAATCAATCCTATTCCTATTTGGACCCAAATAACTTTGCCTTCTGGTTGCAGCTTCATTCAGCAAGTATCCATGTGGATGGAGGTCAAGATCGTCCTCACTCAAATCAGCATCATTGTCATTATAGTAACTCAGACTCTGATTCAGTGGCCTCCCACTTGTAGGTCTCTTGCCCAGATTACGGACATTTCTTTTCCCTTTCAACTGCCATTTAGAAACCTCTGCACCACTAGCATTTTGATCAAGATAATGAAACTGAGACCTATTGTCAATTGAAGGTTCATCAGATTCGTCATTGCTTATACTTTCTTGGCCTCCCTGCATAGTCAATCTATCACGTAATCTTGACTGTGGTCGCATGCTAGTGTCAGCATCTGAGAAGACAGATAACCAACAGGTGAGCAAGTATTTTCAGATAATACAAACAAATCGTATTACACAAACTCTATCCGCGATCAACCAGTCCAAGACTCCAAGTAATAAGCTTTTTAAAGGCGCATATACACTACTATTTTAGGAAACATGTAAATACCAGTATGGGGACAGAATTTAAAAGAGAATACAAATCAACTCAAAAATCATAAGCACCATCAGTAACTCAAAAGTGTAACTGTACAAACGATGCAAATCATGATACAGTACTTAAAAACCAATATTGATTGCAGCTATATAATGTGTCCATGAGCTTGAATTACATAATGTGTGTATTTGATATGCCACTGGCACACTGATCCCGTTTTGAAAACCTTTATTTTGGGTCAAGACGACAAGTTGACAATTAATCAAAACTTAGGCACCCAGAGTGAAAATAATCAAAACTTAGGTACCTAAATTTGATCCTCTAACATCATAAAAGCTGAATGCTATAAAGATGACAACTAGCCCCTTGATGCTTTTCTCTGATACAAATGAGAATAAATGAAGGAATGATATCATAAGTCCAGAGAAACTAAATGCAGAATGAAAAGCCATAAAGCTCGGTTACGTAATTATGGATTTTTCTCCTTGAGCTCTTAACAGTCATGAACCAGGATACCAAAGCATCGAATTCAACCTTTAAGATCATCTAAGTTTGCGAAGAGAGCTAACGTGAGATACAACACAAGAACATACTGAATTTTATCCCACAAAGAATGTTCTCCTAAAAGCTACTCATACAAAGCAAACCAAATCAGATTCCAAAGCTTTAACCATTGTCAGTTTCAACCTTATACAAAATTAAAACCATAATAAGGCCTCCGAAAAATCAGCTCAAGTTCTGAGTGTGAATAAATGAGCAAATCGACTCAATATTGTCAACACTCTACTGCAAAATCCAGGAGTTTCTCTAAACACTTGCAGACACACGAAAATTGCTACCAGGCAGAATTCTAAATCCAAATAAAGCAGAACAGAGAGGTCTCTTTTAGAGAGCCCCCCGTCAAGGTTCATTATACATCAACACAATTAGATTAGTTCAACAAACCTGAAAGCAACATTCCCGCCTCCACTCGTGGCTCTACAGAATGAGTCTCTGATGAGTCAGATTCAGTTTCCTCAGATGATCCAGAAAAAGCCTCTTCAACAAAAGTGACCTGTTGAGGTAAACGTGTATCCACCTCAAGGCGGGAAAAGGGTGTTTCCATCTGCCCTTGTGGGCCTTGGTTAGCGCTTAATAACTTGGATGATTCAGCTGGTGTGTACACAGAGAAACGCATTACATCTCCAGAAATCCCCTTAAGAGACATGTCAGGATGTGAAGATTGATTATGCAACTCTGCACTATTTTGCTTTACATTAACAAAAGGGTGAAGCCCATGATGTCTTTTACGAATAGACTCCTCAGCAAAGCTATCGAGCAATCTCTTCCCTTTGCCAATCGAGTTACTTGAATCAGAGTCACTAGAATTCTTAAAGCAAGGTCCACTGCCTGAAACAGCATATGCACTACCATCAATTGCAGTTCGGTTTGAATCTTCAGAAGTGGTGGAATTGAGCATTCTATTCATCGGCATTGTATTATATCTCAACTCATGTAAACCCCTTAGTCGAGAGCTCGGAGTGATGGTGTGATCTTCGAAACCAGGATGAATTGCATCTTTAGCTTTCTGCGCAAGAAGTGGAGCACGGGTTTTCTCCATCAGATTTGATTTACCCAATTTTCTGCCTGGTTGACACAAGTCATCGTTGCTCGCTCTTACTGGTGCCACAGTTATTTTTCTTTCTGAATCTGATGAATTTTCTCTCACTGGCTTAGCCAATTTCCCATACTTTTTTTCATGAAATTGCTTTTCGAGTTCGAGCGCATGAAGAATCGCATCTTCTCGGCGTGCATATTTCTCACGTTTTTTTGTTGGAAGTCCTTGAGAGGCCTCGGCCCTCTCAATGCAATCATCAAACTCGCCACATCTAAATGCTTTCACACGCTTGGATTTTTCGAGATTGTACCAATCCCTAAGAGCACATACATAGAGTTTTCAAAGTCAAAACCAAGTAGAAATGCAGAACAAGAGTGCTGCACCAAACAAGTTATTTTCAGTCTCAAAATTGCTTGATTTTGATAAAATAGGAAAAATATGTGACAATGAGTTAAGAAGTATAGAAAAAATGAAGACAAGGTACCCCTATAAAAAAGTTAACTACAAATTATCCAATTTAATTGCAAAGAAATTTCTCTA
Organism: Silene vulgaris; assembly: GCA_036897335.1. NCBI lineage: Eukaryota > Viridiplantae > Streptophyta > Magnoliopsida > Caryophyllales > Caryophyllaceae > Silene > Silene vulgaris. The sequence continues at coordinate 5,098 of JAYMSF010000604.1, read as the reverse complement.
GAAGACCCCGCTTAAATTAGATGACACTCTTTAAAAAAATTTGTAGCAGAAGACACGAGTGTTCCTCTCCAACCAAAGAACCCAGGAACTAGCCATAAAAGCACCAAAAGTCATTTTCCTCTCCTTATTCCAACCAAGCCAACATAATAAGTATGTAAATGGTCTCACCTTTACGAATTGATCCCATAAAGAAAAACAACTTCACAATGCAAAAAAAGATGTGAAACATCCTCATAATTGCACCAGCACTTCATGTACTGTACTGCTGTACATATTAGACGAAAGCTTAGAAAGGTAGATCCATATTCATGCAAGTAGAAGATCATATTGGTCCGAAAAACAGTTGATTGGCAGTATGATCCGTGACAAGATATACGTCTAAGTGTCTATGAATAGATATCTTTTCTAATACCCCTGGAACCACTTACTATTAATTTAGTATCTGGCACGTAATGTCGTAATTGCCAGTATAAATGCACTCCTGAAACTAGCATACTTTGTTAACTAGTCTTTGCTACTAAGGGAAAGTACAACTGCATTCATTGCTATGATAGCTGATTCTTGGACCTAACAAGGATAACTTACCCAAATGACCTGACCGGTAACCTACCCGAATTGACCAAAATCGACCTAAATTCTGATAGTGACCCTTAGCCCCGAAATGACTCAAATTGAATGCAAACACACCTGAACTGACTCATAATCGAACAAGCGTAACCAGTACCTTACATGTCTAACTCCTTTGCCATGTCTACTGATAGCCCGCACTGCCTAGCAGATATAAGGGAGTTGCATTTATGAAGGCATCTCATACCCATGTAATAACTGTTGTAAACCTTGAATGCAAATGTAATGAAGTTGTGCTAATTCAACCTTTAATAAGGGATGCCGCCAGTTTAGAGAGCTATTGATATTCATCAATGTGTCTGCTACAGAGTATAACTCCCAGCACAAATTACACAAGTAATTCGCCAAAACTAAACTCAGCCAACACACCATCCCTCCCCAAATTCCAACATACCCAATAAGGTTTCAGTCATCACATTTAGACCATACACAAATGACAAATCGCCTGTCCAAACATTCAGCAACAACATTTTCTAATCCGGCATTCTATTTCATCATTAAGCTCTTATCCAATATACATGCACAGTAAAGAGGGATTGGGGTCATATGCATGCGGCCATTCCCCTGTCATAAGGGAGCGTGATCTCATGACCTTATGGGTGTTTGATTGAGTGTTTTGGAACGAATTTGATCCATTCTAATGTTTGGTTGGCTAAATATGGGATGGAGTCAAATCCTTGATCGATTAAATCCATTCCAACCCCCTATAATAAGTTTCCAACTCCATTCCATTCAGGGGTGGGAGAAATGATCAACCCAAAAAGTACCAACTTTTGTGGGGTTCTAAATTCATACAACGCTATAGTTCGAAACTAGGCAGCCAAGTAGGCTAAAACCACACACTCCCCATCCAATATCCATGCACAGACTCTAAAGACTAAAGTTGGATTGGGATCAATATGCAGCCTTGCTCCTATCATAAGGGAGGTTGATCTCAAAACCATAAGCAGTGTCTGATTGAGTGTTTTGGAACGGAATAAGCAAAGAAATTATCTTTGATGGATATAATCTACTCCAACCCTCTATAATTAAGTTTCCAACTCCATTCCGCCTCAGGTACAAACAGTTACGAGGTTACACAACCATACCTCCCAAATATCACAACTCAATCCATTCCATTCCATTCCATTCCGACTCTAATATGTAACCCATTCCATTATTCCCAACATTATTCATACAATGCTATAGTTCGAAACCTAGGGGGCCAATGTACCATCTTAGACTTAACTCATCGCATTTCACAAACTAAACAATAACATACAAAATAATAAAAAGACGAAAAACGACGAAGAAAAAGACGGAAAAAGAACATACACACTGGCGTCTTCGCGGCCGAGAAGTTTAACAGGAGTACCAGATCGAGGAGACATAAGATGAGAAGCAGAAAGGTCTTGAGGCCCAAGTATTCTACCAGGCCACCACGACCCGTTTCGTCTTCGGACCCACACTATCGATCCCGCCCCGGTATCCAACACCCCCGCTCCTCCGTCTCCTCCGCCGCCGCCGCCTCCGCCGCCTATTCCTCCACTCTCCGCCGAGCTCACCACCTCCATCTCCACCTTCTGTCTTCCCTACTCACTCAAACCCTACCAAAAATCACTGTTTTACAGCTCTACAGAAGGTGATTTTAACCGCGCTCAAGGTAAATATCTATATGTCGAAAATGGCGGAGTAATTTTTTTTATTTACTGCTCTGTGTAAAAAGAAGACGGAAAAAAATTGGGGGTAAGTTTAGTTGAAGAAGAAGAAGGCGATCAACCGCCGGCGAAGAGAAGTGAGAAGCGGAATGATGCGAGAGAGATCAAAGAGACGACATTGAAGAATGATGTTGAGTATCCGATTGGAATATAATAATAAAATTAGGGTTTCCATTCAATAGGGGCTTAATTTCTTTCCCTTTCTATAACTCATTGTAAAACCTGTTTATTAATTTTGTATGAGATGGTCTTACAATAAAGTGCGAGTCCGGTGTATTAATTTGATTATTCGGCCTATCTTGTGCATTTATTACGTAATAGTGTATGTTATTTATTTAAGGATTATATCGTTTTTAGGTGTGCTTTAAATAATTAGACGTATCTATTGTTTACGATTTAGGGAACAGAATGAGTAGCAAGAAAGGCCCAAAGCCAATCCAGGGGGAAGTAAGTTCAATGAGATCGGGAGGCGCAGTCCTTTCCAGTATTATGTCTCCGTGATTGTTAAGGTCGACCTTAACTTATTCTTTCGTTATTATTGTTTATTAGATCCCGACTAAAGTGTTTGTATTTGTCACTGGTCTTGGTGAGATCGTTCAAGCTTTGGAGTCGTTACACGATAATAATTATAAAGGTTTGAATTATGTGCAAATAATATTTACTCCTTAAAATCTAAGCAACATCAAAAGAACCAAAAATAAAAAGACATATCAAATTACCAGTAATAACATTATATGTCCAAGGTCATTCGTAATTTATGTAAGGAATTACATATCTTAGTAAAGGGCGAAGGAGTTTGTTAATAAATTAGGCAACATTTAACCTCGTTAGCTTTGATAGCAACCTTACCATGTTCTTTTGCATACTTTATGATCAAATGATTCAATGACATTCATATCAAACTTTTTTTTTTTGACAACAAACAATAGAATAGGTTACAACATAGCCTTTTTGGCTAGATTGATATCAATCTTTAGACAAACTACTGGGATACAACTTACAACTTACAAGTTCATTGATTGGACTCCAAACGTCCAATTATAAGCTTTTGCTTAAACATGATATCAAATGAGATGATGATGATGATTATGATGATGATGATGATTATAATTATGATTATGATAATGATTATGATGTCCCTTGATCGAATCCTGAGAGCAAATTCTTCTCGTCGACTTAATTAAAAGTTCTACCTCAATACGTCCCTCTCATTCCACTATGTAATGAATGAACATTTCATTAAGATGGTTTCCCAACACAAATAACGTCCTTAATGTATAACCTCGGTCACAAATTCTCACTTAAGGCGGACGCTATTCGTCTAACGTTGTAGACGGATAGTGTCCCTCTCACAAAAGTAAGTGGATAGTGCAAGTGGGTGGGAGATGGATATCCTCACTTGCCCTCTTACTTTCATTTTATGAGAGGACCAGTATCCGTCTACAGCTTTAAACAGATAGTGCCCATCTACAATGAGACTGATTGAACCTCGGTTGCTTATAAGCTATAACACCTCATAATGTTCTCCAAAGTTTAGTTAGCAAGTTTAATTCTACTAAAGGTTTAATGACGAAACTTATACAAGTGAACTTAACCAATTAAAAATAATAGTTCATTTTAGAATTTGAATCAAGGCGTCATAAAAGTTGTTTGGTTTGCCATATGAATTTCTAATGTCCCTAGTAACTTTATTCATGAATTTGCATTTCAATGAATTAGGTCATGTTCTTTTAAACTCAAAGTCAACCATTTAAGTTCAATTCAGATTAGAAAAGTTCATATCTTATGAGCTCCGCTTAGCTCCTATAAGTTCAGTTTAATTTATACCCATTTTTCCTATAAGTGAACGTCTTGTAAATACAAATCTCAGTTTAGAAAAATTCAGATCATATAAGTTCAGTTCAATAAGTTACAAGATCCTAAAAGTTTATTTCAGAAAAGTTAAGTACAAAATAACATGACCTTAGAAAAACTTTCTAGATTTTATATAATAAGAAATAGAATTTTGGGGGTGATAACTAAGCAACCTCCTCCATTTTAGAGGAACTAAATTGCATGGAAATTTCTATGTTTCATGTTTTTTTTAGCCAATCATAACTCTATTTTAATACTTCTCATAAATTACAATTTATGTGATTTCAGAATAGTAAAAAAAAACCCATGTTTACTTTCCCTTCCATGAATTAACCAAAAGCTTAAGCCCGAAATCGAACCCATAATATTTGCCTCCAACTACTCAAACTGGTTGTCAATACAATCTCTTAGTTTAGAGATATTAAAATGAGAAATATAATGATATAATGATGAACTTTTGTTTTGGGTTGACTATCTGGTTTAGTCCAGATTCGAGCTGGGTAGGATCATTAGGATGGTGAATCTCTCCTATATTCCAGGGCTCGAATACGAGATCTCTTATTAAGTCTGAACAATTTCTTACCCATTAATGTAAATGATACTTTAATCACTCTTTAAACCCTAAATTTTGACAAAACAAAGCGATCAAAGTACACCCTCATCGAGACAAGTGGCACAAGTCACACGTCCAAAATCATGTCCATAGACCATAGTGCATCCAAATTCTTTGTCATGGTTATTCACACACATCCCCATACTACTAAGAGAATAAAAATTCTCTTAGTTTTTTTTCTCCAAAAAGCATCTACTTAAATTAGGAAATAAGTGAAACTTTCTTTTATTAAATTCTTATCTTTTTAATAAATATGTTTTTATAATTATAACTCTAATCTTTTTTATTAAATTCATAATTATTATTT
>JAYMSF010000603.1:0-14880 GCA_036897335.1 Silene vulgaris | reverse complement strand
AAAGGAAACAGGGCAATTACTTGAATAATCCGTTTATGGAAAGTGGGGCAATTATAGTGAATAGGAGGGAGTATTATAATTGGCTTTGAGTTTCAAAGTAATTAAGTAGGACAAGTAGCCAACAAAAGGACTAAAACATGAATTAATTGAATCACACATCCAAAAAAAAAAAAACAAAGGACCAATTAGAATCATCCTTTTATGGTAATAATAAATAATAAATGGTGATAATAAAGTCATAATAATCCAAAAAACAAGTAATGAAACCACGATTCAAATTCATTCCGTCCTTATAGAATCAGTCTCATTGACTCAGATTAATACAATCGCCCACAGATCTTACCTTCCCTTACCTTACCTTTTACCTATCCCACTCCCTTATGAAGTAAGTACTCCTAATAGAGAGAGATCTACAATCCGAAAACCCTAACCCCTCTAAACTACCACTAATGTCACGGCGGCGTACGGCGGAGCAGCCGTACAACATCATCCCAATCCACGACCTCCTTGTTGACCACCCTTCATCCCACTACCCTGAAGTCCGAGCCGCACAAGCCGCCCTTCGAACCACCGGCGACCTCCGCAAACCACCGTATATCCAATGGTCACCGAACTACGACCTCCTCGACTGGCTCGGCTACTTCTTCGGCTTCCAACCCGACAACATCCGCAATCAACGCGAGCATCTCGTCCTCCACCTCGCCAATGCCCAGATGCGTCTCACTCCGCCGCCGGATAACATCGACACCCTTGACCACGCCGTTTTACGCCGCTTTCGCCGGAAATTGCTTCAAAACTATACTCTCTGGTGTGGGTACCTTGGTCGCCGTTCCGCCGTCTGGTTATCGGAGAATCGCCGTCACGAGAATGATCTTCGCCGTGAGTTGCTCTACGTTGCTCTTTATTTGCTTATTTGGGGTGAGGCGGCTAATCTCAGGTTTGCGCCGGAGTGTTTGTGTTATATTTTTCATCATATGGGTCTTGAATTGAATAAGATTTTAGAGGATTATGTTGATGAGAATACTGGTAGACCGTATGTGCCGTATGTTACCGGTGAAAATGCGTTTCTTAATGGGGTTGTTAAGCCGATTTACGATACCATTGATAAGGAGGTTCGGAATAGTAATAATGGGACTAATCCGCATAGTAAATGGCGTAATTATGATGATATTAATGAGTATTTTTGGAGTAGGAGGTGTTTTGATAAGTTGAAGTGGCCTATTGATGTCGGGAGTACCTTTTTCGTGGTGGATGGGAGGAAGAGGCATGTTGGCAAGACGGGTTTTGTTGAACAACGTTCCTTTTGGAATTTGTTTCGGAGTTTTGATCGCTTGTGGGTCATGTTGGTCTTGTTTCTTCAGGTTGCCATTATTCTTGCCTGGGAGCAGGAGGTTCGTAACAGGGGTTTTCCGTGGAAGTCGTTGGGTCATAGGGAGGTTCAGGTTAAGTGCTTGACCTTGTTTTTGACGTGGAGTGTCATGCGCTTTATACAGTCTCTTCTGGATTTCGGAATGCAGTATAGTTTGATGTCTAGGGAGACTCTAATGGTTGGGGTTAGAATGCTGCTCAAATTCCTCGCTTCCATTGTATGGGCTGTTGTTTTTGGGATTATGTATCGTAATATTTGGGCACAGAAGAATCGTGATGGAAGTCGTGATGAAAACTGGTCGAATGCTGCTAATAGGCAGGTAATCAATTTCCTGCTCGCTGCTGCTGTTTTTATACTTCCTGAGGCACTTGCGGTTTTGTTGTTTATCATCCCGTGGGTGAGGAATTTCATTGAGGAGACCAACTGGAGGATCTTTTACATGTTCACCTGGTGGTTCCAGACCAGGATTTTCGTAGGTCGTGGTTTGAGGGAAGGGCTTGCAGATAATATCAAGTATACCCTTTTCTGGATCCTTGTGCTCTCCACAAAGTTTGTGTTTAGCTACTTCCTGCAGATCAGACCCATGATTAAACCGACAAGGACTCTGGTGAATGTTACGGATATAAAATATGAGTGGTTTGAGTTCTTCGGTGGCAGCAATCGGTTCGCAGTTGGGCTTTTATGGCTTCCGGTCGTTCTCATTTACCTGATGGACTTGCAGATTTGGTATTCTATCTACTCGTCTTTCGTTGGTGCAGGAGTTGGGCTGTTAGATCATCTGGGTGAGATCCGGAACATGGAGCAGTTGAGGCTGAGGTTCCAGTTCTTTGCTAGTGCTATTCAGTTTAATCTCATGCCTGAGGAGCAGCTGCTTAACTCGAGTGGGATTAAAAGCAGATTTAAGGATGCTATTCATCGCTTGAAGCTCAGGTATGGGCTTGGTCGTCCATACAAGAAACTTGAATCAAATCAGGTGGAGGCTTATAAGTTTGCATGGGTGTGGAATGAGGTGATCAGTATATTCAGGGAGGAAGACATCATCAATGATAGAGAGGTCGAGCTCCTGGAGCTGCCCCAGAATGATTGGAATGTCAGGGTTATTCGTTGGCCGTGTATACTTGTCTGTAACGAGCTGCTTCTGGCACTTGGTCAGGCAAAAGAGCTGGTGGACGCACCTGATAAGTGGCTTTGGTACAAGATATGTAAGAATGAGTACCGGCGTTGTGCTGTCATAGAAGCATATGATTGCATCAAGCATTTCCTGCTTGCTATTGTCAAACGGGGTACTGAAGAACACTCCATCGTCATGGTATTGTTTCAGGAAATCGACCATGCTATTGAGATTGAAAAATTCACGAAGACATTTGATTTGTCTGCTCTTAAGAAGATCCATGAGAAATTGGATGGTCTGTTAAAGCTATTTATTAACCCTAAGAAGACAGATCTCAATAAGGTGGTCTCTGCGGTGCAGGCTCTGTACGAAACTGTTAAACGGGATTTCTATGTAGAGAAAAGAACTATGCAGCAGCTGATGGAAGATGGACTGGCCCCTCGATCTGATACTGGAAAGAGCTTACTCTTTCAGAATGCTATTCAACTCCCTGAGGATGATAATGAGGTTTTCTACAGGCAGGTCCGAAGGCTGCACACCATTCTTATTTCGAAGGACTCTATGCACAATGTCCCGAGGAATCTTGAAGCTAGGCGCAGGATTGCGTTCTTTAGCAATTCTCTCTTCATGAACATGCCCCATGCCCCTCAGGTGGAGAAGATGCTGGCTTTTAGTGTTTTGACTCCTTACTACAGCGAAGAAGTTATGTACAGCAAAGAGCAGCTTCAAAAGGAGAACGAGGATGGGGTTTCTACTCTATATTACCTGCAGACTATATACAATGATGAGTGGGAAAACTTCATGCAGCGTATGCGTCGGGAAGGTATTGCGAATGAGAAAGAACTTTGGAGCAATAACCTGAGAGAGCTTAGGCTTTGGGCATCATACAGAGGGCAAACACTTTCTCGAACTGTCAGGGGGATGATGTATTATTATCGTGCCCTGAAGATGTTGGCTTTCCTTGATTCCGCATCTGAGATGGACATTAAGGAGGGGGCACAAGAGCTCGGTGCAGTGAGACAGAGCAGTGGCTTGGATGGTTTTGGCTCTGAAAGACGGCCATCGATGAGGAGTGGCAGTAGCCTGAGTCGAGCCAGTAGTTCTATCAGTCAATTGTATAAAGGCCACGAGTACGGGACTGCATTGATGAAGTACACCTATGTAATTGCATGCCAGATATATGGTGCTCAGAAAGACGAGAAGAAGCCCCAGGCTGAGGAGATACTGCAGTTGTTGAAGAACAATGAAGCCCTTCGAGTTGCTTATGTCGATGAAGTTTCCACGGGAAGGGTGGAGAAAGATTACTATTCTGTTCTCGTTAAGTATGATCAGCAGTTGCAGCAGGAAGTGGAGATCTACAGAGTTAAGTTACCAGGTCCTATTAAGCTTGGAGAAGGCAAGCCGGAAAATCAGAACCATGCCATTATTTTTACTCGTGGTGATGCTGTTCAGACTATTGATATGAACCAAGATAACTACTTTGAGGAAACTCTTAAAGTGCGAAACCTGCTAGAGGAGTTCAAGTATCAGCATGGCATTCGAAAGCCTACTATCCTTGGGGTTCGTGAGCACATATTCACCAGTGGTGTCTCTTCAATTGCTCGGTTTATGTCAGCCCAGGAGATGAGCTTTGTAACCTTGGGGCAACGTGTTCTTGCCAACCCTTTGAAAGTTCGTATGCATTATGGTCACCCAGATGTGTTTGATAGGTTTTGGTTCTTGACTCGTGGAGGAATTAGTAAAGCATCCAGAGTCATTAACATCAGTGAAGATATATTTGCAGGATTCAACTGCACTCTACGGGGTGGCAACGTCACACATCACGAGTACATCCAGGTTGGCAAGGGAAGGGATGTTGGCCTGAATCAGATATCTATGTTTGAGGCCAAAGTGGCCAGTGGAAATGGCGAGCAGGTCCTGAGCAGAGACGTGTATCGATTGGGTCATAGATTGGACTTCTTCAGGATGCTGTCATTCTTCTATACCACTGTCGGGTTCTATTTCAACACAATGATGGTAGTTCTGACTGTTTATGCATTTCTGTGGGGCCGGCTTTATTTGGCTCTGAGTGGAATTGAGGGTTCTGTTGAGGCAAATGCTAGCAACAGTAATGCGGCTCTTGGAGCAATCTTAAATCAGCAATTTATCATCCAACTGGGGCTATTCACTGCTCTTCCAATGATTGTGGAGAATTCTCTTGAACTCGGATTCCTCAATGCAATCTGGGATTTTATTACCATGCAGCTTCAACTTGCATCCATCTTCTTCACGTTCTCTTTGGGTACCAAAACTCACTACTTCGGTCGTACCATATTACACGGAGGTGCAAAATATCGCGCCACAGGTCGTGGTTTTGTTGTGCAGCACAAGAGTTTTGCAGAAAACTACAGACTGTATGCTCGCAGCCATTTTATTAAAGCAATTGAGCTTGGGCTAATATTAACTGTATATGCTGGATTCAGCCCTGTAGCAAAAGGCACATTTGTGTATATAGCTCTGACCATTTCAAGTTGGTTCCTTGTGATATCATTCGTGATGGCCCCCTTTGTCTTCAATCCTTCAGGTTTTGATTGGTTGAAAACTGTGGATGACTTCAGTGAATTCATGAATTGGATCTGGTATAGTGGTGGGGTATTCGTGAAATCTGAGCAGAGCTGGGAGGCATGGTGGAAGGAAGAACAAGATCATTTGAGGACAACTGGTTTATGGGGAAAGCTGCTGGAGGTGATTTTGGATCTTCGGTACTTCTTTTTCCAGTTTGGGATTGTTTATCAGCTGGGCATTGCCAATGGAAGCAGGAGTATTGCTGTGTACTTGTTGTCGTGGATCTACATTCTTGTTGCTGTTGGGATTTTTGTTGTCGTATCATATGCACGGCACAAATATTCTGCTAGAGAACATATTTACTACCGCCTGGTTCAGTTCCTGGTTATTCTCTTGGTAATATTGGTGATTGTGGCCTTGCTCAAGTTCACTCATTTGACCTTCATTGACTTGTTTACAAGTCTTTTGGCATTCCTGCCTACGGGCTGGGGTCTCATATCCATTGCTCTGGTGTTTCGACGCTTTCTGGAAAATACTGTTCTTTGGAAGATTGTAACGGCCATGGCTCGCCTTTATGACATCTTGTTTGGTGTGATTGTTATGTCTATTGTTGCACTTCTATCTTGGCTGCCTGGTTTCCAATCAATGCAGACAAGAATCTTATTTAACGAAGCTTTCAGCCGGGGCTTACGTATATTCCAGATTTTGTCGAGCAAAAAGGCATAGGTTTCCTTTATTTTAAGAGGTACTGCGGTTCACTTTACGTTTTTTTTTCCATCAAAATTTCCAATCTAGGCCTTTGCTCTTTTAGTGTTGTAGTATTGAGTATTGACTATTGATTCATGGAATTTTCTATGCAGATATGAGCAAGTGGCTAGGTGCTAACTGGTTGTCACCTATTCCATATCAGAGGACAAATGGGTAAGTCATTATGAATTGCCTTGACTGAATTTGAGTGTTGGTGTCTGTGATTCTGAAAGAGTGCACTTTAATTTTCAGGTTATAAGTGGTGGTAGTGGTGGTAGTGGTGGTGTTGGTGTATGATGTAAAGCTTTGGTTGAAGTTGGGAGGTTATATTTCCGCATTTCTGTTGATTCCCGTGCACAGGTTTTTTGGCTGACGATTGTCTCCCTTTAATTACTGCTTGAGTGAGAGTATTCTTCGCGTTGTAAGTAACCATTCTGTTTTCAAATACTTACATTAATTGGTGGAGATGAGTTATGTGTGCACTTTCTTATCTCCTCTATATCGCTTGGTGGATTGGGTGGAGCGTGAACTAGTTTGGTAACAGAGTGCATTTCCGTTTTTCAGTACATGCCAGACTTGAGTTTAACATTCTTTTGTAAAGTGCAGTAATGTGTTGAAGCCTTATTCACAGTTCTTTCAGTATCATTTTTATATTTTTTCATTTCTCTGTTGTTATTCTGGATGTGGTTTTTCATCAAACAACCTAGCTTGCTTATGGATATGAAGAGGGGAATCACATACTAATAAATTCACCTTTTTCCCTTCAACGGTAGAAAGGACCATAGAAAGAAAATGAGATACTTATTATTACGTAGGAGCGGTTGAATGAGTTTAGGTAGTTAAAGAGATTAGAGTAGCTTTTTGCGGCTGAGAGAAGAATGATGATCTTTGTTGGAGTGTGGCTTTGCCAGCGAGGTTCAACGCATAATGGTTTAGATATGACACACTTAACTGTTGTTCCTGGAGGATCAGACGCGTAGGCCGCCTCTGATATCACCGCATAAGCTAACTAACATTTGCACCGTGAATCTGCAACTAGAAAAAGTCTTGGCATAAGGATCATGAAACGGGGTTAGTAGGGTGGGCACGGAGGTTCAATGAATGAACAAGAGTGCTTGCACTATGATGTAATTGTGGACTACAGTGCTTTGACTATAATTTAATGGTGCCTCCTAAACTGCTGATAACTTTATTCCGGAGTACCTCCAGATAACTTTACCGCCTCTGATATCACGGTATTATTATTTTTTCTTCTATTTTTCCCCCTTGGTTGGGTTTTATATATAACCAAGGACCTAGAAAAGGAGACCTGTAATTACATTCTACATCAATATTATCCCCTCTTTTGGTAACCAAAGGACCCAGAAAAGGCTGAGAAAATCTTTAACATTCCCTTGATATTCTGTATGCGCCACTGTCAGCTATGGGCGGATCAGAAGAAAGTGTTGATTTTGTAACTAGCAAAAGCTAAGAGACGCGCTTTAGCTGAGTAAGTCATTTCCTATCCAAACTTGGCCAACTCCTGATGTAATCCTTTACTCAACCAATATCCGACAGAACTACTAAGCCAGAATTCTCAACCCTATTCCCTCACCCATTTTTCCCATCTCAATTTACTTCACAACTACAGCGGCATTATAAGCATATTTCAAGAAGTGTCTCCTTGGTAAGAGTGCATCTCTGGTAATCCATGTGCAAACTTGTCGATTCTTCTAATATAGTGATGTTTGTAAAGCAATCTAGGAATTTGGTAACTTTGTTGCCTTAAATTCGAGCCTCCCCAAAGTATTCTATCGATACTAATCCATGAGCATGGTTCCTTCCCCAGTCAATACTATTATACTATCTGTTTACTATAGCAGAAAAACCAAAACATACTTGGTTACATTCGTTAACTTTTATTGCTAGTAAATGAAGCTCCTCCTTCCTTGTTCTTGTGATGAAATTTTACTTTTATTGTCCTTGGAATTCTGTTTCCCTTTCTCACTTTCTGCTACTGAGTGAGTGCAATATATGATAATATACGGAGTATGGTTTTAATATGTGAATACCAAACAATATACGGTTTTAATTACACGGATTTCTGTATATATGGAGTATGATACAAATGTTCATATATACAAACAATTTTTTGAAGACAGTATTTGTCCCGTCAGGCAAAAGGGAAATCAGGTATATACTGTTTCTGATACGGTTTTCGAAATAAATTAAAAAAACCTCGGAGAAACTAAATAATTTAATCATAATAACATTAATTTGCCCACTTTCTTTTTTCCTGAGACATTTGTTTATGAACCTTAAATTTTTGATAATTCGAACATTATTTAACCTATTACGGAGTACTTCGTATTAAAATCTCTAGCATCGACGCTTCATGGTCGCCTTGATCTTCTAAATCTTTATAAAATGCATTTCATTGCTGCGACCTAGATTTAATAATATCACTAATTTCTTTTAATGTTAATAAAATCAAATTCAACTAAACTTGGGTTAATAATTTACCAACTTTCGTAAGGGTTAACATATGAAGTATTGTTTTGCCCATTTCTCTCATGAATGAAAAAACGTGAACAACGAAGCTCAGAAATCTATATCCGGCCATCCGGGTATACAATTAAACAATCCTTAAACAAATGAGAATTTGGGACAATTAAACCGGGCCGGTTTCGTATCAGTAAACTTTTGATTTTAAAAACCGTATCATATTGGATACGGTTTTCTCACCCGCATGTCTTTAAGTTCTTTCGTTACTTTAGATTTCACTTTCTCAACTTGTTATGTCACTGTAGAAATGATCACCAAATCGTCTAAATGTGAGTGGGTTAAACCAACTCAGAATGTCAGATTTTGATGATTTCGATAGCGACGAAGAAGTATTGGGTTATACTGCAACAGTGATATCCTCATCTGCTTCGTTGTAAAAAAATATTTTGAAATTTCTATTTTGTTTCAGTATTTTTTTTTTCTTTTTTTGAATTTGAATCAGGCTAAGGTAAATGTCTATTCAATTGTTACGACACCTGAATTTTCTTGGACATTTCCTGGCTAAGGTAAACTTGTGCTCGTGTCGTACTCCTTCTCATTCATTGGAATCATACCAATGGCGTAGTTACAATGAACAAGGAGTACAACTCAAGTTCAAGACGCAAATAACTCACGATTTGAACTTGTTTTTCTCTTCTTTACCAGAAAGGGTCGTTTTCGATTTCCAACTCTTCTAGAGGAACCAACACTGGTTCCTTCTCTGTTATGTACCAAATTGCCGGGATAATGAATCCGCCACCCATTCGAAGAGTGTTGTCCATAGACCATATCTAGTCATTTTTGGCTGGATTTTGCAAGAACGAAACAGTTCGGACATTTCCCTTTTCTGAGTATAAGTTGATGTTTACACAAATTTTATTAAACAAGACTTTACTTGCTTCGCATTTCAAAAAGAATGATAACATTGTTGGTGCATAAGTTACAAAGATACAATCGATGAAAAACAAAAATAACCAAAACCATGATATATAAAGCTACATTTTCTATATGTTGCTCTCAGAGGGGGCAACGACAAATTCGTATAATAATTAATTACTAAAAAACGAAAAAAATGTGAGGAAAATAATTTGTAATATGGAACATAGAATCAAGGAAGGAATGACATTTATTCACATGTCCCTCATAAATCTGGAATATTGTTGTTAACTTGGGATAAATGTGCCGACATAGCCGATTCCGGCAATGAAGAAGGCAAAGGATTGCAGGAACAGGTAGATGAAGTATCGAGTATTGCCGTGTGAAAAATCATAGCATCCGCAGAAAAACAGGTATCCACATACTATCAGCTCCAACATATTGAACCTGCAAACCAATTCAAGTACACAACATTCGGTTAGTTCAAGGCCATTCAATCTTCCAATAGCCTTCGTAAACTTATGTATGTATGTATGATATTTACCTTTCTCCAATCTTACTAAGACGGGGTTTCTTCGAAGCTTTACCCCCAAATTTATTCTTGAGTGCGTCTCCTAATTTCTCTGTTACAACCCATTCATTAACTCTCCCGGCTTCTAGGAGGCCTATGAAGGTTGCTTTTGTCCTATGCAATGACATCACATTTTCGAATAGAATCCAAAACACTACCAGATGGAGAGACCTGAAAAAGGTTGACGAATTATATGTCAATCACCAAGCGTACTAAGCGTGTCGTATAAAGTATAGTCGCATATTGGTAGATGAAATACAAACCTAGGGGTTCCGACAGCATTGAGGAGAGTAATAGTAGTAGGAATATAAACAGAAGCCCACTTTGGCACTTGTACTTCAGGGACCAAAACAGTTGCAGGCAAAATGACACAATAGAAGACGAAGGTGACGATGTGGGCGACGATTTTTCGTACGAAGAAGAAGCTGTATATGGTATGGATCTTCTTCCACAAGCTCACTTTCTGCCATATACACCACAAGTCGGACCGATTAGCATTCCCAAAAATTTGCCCATTATTTACTCTATCAACCAAATCCTAGACATTATAGTTACCTGATTTCTCATGATTTCCATAGCCATCTTCTTAAAAAGATTAGCAGGACCGCAAGACCATCTGTGTTGCTGGTACCGGTAAGCTTTAAATGTACTTGGAAGCTCGTTTTTAACCTGTTAATTTAATCAAACACCTTTGAATCAGTTACATATCTATTTGTATATTTTATTTTTCAATATTAATTTTACCATTCATTATTGCAAATTTGCAATATGTCGAAAATTTTTAATTGCACCCGATATACAATGTTATACTACATTAGAATGCGGTCGTATATAAATAAGCTCCGAATATGAAGGGAAGGAGTACCTTGAGGTCACCCAAGTAGACGAATTTCCAACCCTTGAGGCTGGCGCGGACAGCTAAGTCCATATCTTCGACGGTAGTTCTATCCTTCCAACCGCCGGCTTCATTGATTGCGGCAATTCTCCAGACACCAGCTGTCCCTGTTTTCAGTTGAACAATAGCATCCCCACATCATTCACTACTCTTTTATTACCCCTTCTTTTATTTATGGCGGCTACCTAATTTTCATAAATGTCTAGAAAAACAAGTATACCATTGAAACCGAAGAAGGCATAGGTGGATGACCCAACTTCCTGCTCCACCGTAAAATGATAGTCCAACGACATTTCTTGCATTCTCGTCATCAAACATTCATCAGCATTCACTGCATTTTCAGTTTTACTTACGTTAGTCTTTTCATCGACGTGTGGATAAAGTTAAAAACAAAAAAGGGACGATAAAAGTGGATTAGACCCTATTTAAAAGGAGTATTTTAATAAAGGTCGATAACTTGGACGAGTATTTTTAACTTGTATAGTAGTGTCTAAATTTTACTTCACTGTTCTGTCTACAGACCATTTGATCTACCATTTCTACCATATCCCTATAGTAACAAACAAAATTTTGGCATATTTTTTTTTTGTCATTAATAATTTAATAATGTTTTGTATAAATAATTGACTAAGAATATATATTAGTCTAACTACCATCCACGTAGTTGAAGTGTCAAGGCCAAGCTGATATACACTAATACATTAGAAAAATAATTAGAACAAGTAGCATTCGAATGTTCAACTAGCCATGAATAGTTTAATGTACTAAGTACCAAAAATAAAGTCGGTCAATACTCAATACAGCAAATTTCATACAGAATACTACTGGTTATTAGGTGTTAATCATCATGTTCATTCACTAAAGACATTTACCAATTAATTAATTATATATACTCATATAATTAGTTCCATGATTAATATTCTCTTGAATGATTTACAGTGCGAATCCGCCAATTTGATCGATATGATTGTTTTACCAAAAATTTTATAACATTCCTACAAAACTTTTTTTTTCAACGAGATTTAGGAAAATAATTACGTGTAAGAAGCGTTTTAAGATTGTAAAAGAAGGCGATAATTCTTTGATATATATAAAAGAATCGTTTTACGCTGCAGTTAAACTTCTTTTGATACATACATTGAAGTTAAAGTTGGAGTTAGAAGCAAACAAATAATATTTGAGACATGATAGCTAGATGAGGCCAAGTAGTTGACCACAAATTATAATCCACGCACGTTTGCTATTCGGGCCTTTGGTTGGTGCAAAGCAGCAAATGCACACAATTTTTTTTAAAAAAAAATTACTGGCCATCTGGGCACCGACGATCCGAATTGTATAAGTTGCATGTCACATCAAAGTAGTTAAGTTATACGTGAAAGCCACTAAAGTAGTTGTATGTTGTAACTCTAACTCTTGAGTTGTCCTATCCAATACTTATCAGATCAACATCTACCAAACTAAAGAGCGAGATCACTAATTGATCAATCAATATCTGGTTATATCCAAACTACTATCTAAAATGAAATGAATAAAGCAAACGTAAACTAACCTTAACTTGTAACTAATCCGAATTCATGTGAGTTAAAATTAAAAATTAAGTACCGCTACGAAAAAAAACGGAAACAAAGTAGTCCGAGGCATAATACGTACCAAACTTCCAGCGAGCCTGGACAAGACCGATCTGAGAGTTATGGACTAGGAATGGGATAGTTCGCCATAAGTAATCGGGTTCGGGTTGGAAATCAGCGTCGAAAATAGCAACGTAGTCACATTCTTGTACATACTCATGCTTCATTCCTTCCTTAAGGGCTCCAGCTTTGTAACCTTTTCTGTTTCCTCTTATCTCATATTTTATGTTGATACCTTTTCCTGCCCATCTTTGGCATTCCATTTCCACCATGTTCTGTTTTTATTAATGTTTCACCCATGCAATTAATTACTCAATTGTAATTGTCAATATTAAACCTTGAAAATAAATTAAATAACATCATCCAAATTCCAAACCTTGATAATAGGGTCAGTTGAATCATCCAAAACTTGGATGATAATTCGATCCGACGGCCATGAAAGTCCGCATGCTGCTCCTATAGACATTTGATATACCTAGAGTTTCAAACAAAACCAAATGTTTAAGTCTCATGTAGAACTGTTATACGGTGTATACACCAAACTTGTTACTATATCTTATGCAACCCATGTAATTAATTAATGATCGTAACGTATAACGTGCAAAAGTCGTTATTCTAAAGTTATTGCATGCTCGATAAGGTCTTGTAAATAAATCGACAATTCTAACGTAGTAAGAAGTAACTAATAATAACATTATTTACCGAGTAGTATGAGAAAAAAAGAAACTAATTACCTCTCTTTCATTGAACATGGGAATTTGAACAAGAACCATGGGATAGTTAGAGTTGCCAAGCTCGACATCTTCCTTAAGAGCTTCCCACTTGTATCTTTTCTCAGGCTTCTTGCAAAAAATTTTAACCAAGCAAATGACAATGCCCATGTAAACTCGCTCGACAAAGAGCATTAAGGACATTCCCAAGCAAATAACGACCATTAGTTTAAGCAAGGGAACAACGAGGGGTGCTTTAGCGTGCTCCCATATCAACCCCATTTGCCCGTAATTCATATCTTCGAACAATGTGCTTGATGAATACTCACTATCCATCTTTATTTAAATAAATGAACCGTCTCAATTAAGTAAAATGGATGTTTTGACTTGTGTTAGAAATGATGGTAATGTGAAGATCAAATATATAAGTAAAGGAAGGAATGATACTAATAATTAAGGCAGATGAGACTTGTAGATCAAGTTATAAGTTGGTGTGGAGTGAAATATGTGAGAATGGTGGTAAGTAATGTCAGAAGGAAAATCGAGAGAGTTGCGAAAAGAAAAGAGAAGATGATGAGTTGGTTGTTGTTGTTGTTGTTGTTGTTGATTATTGTTGATCTAAGCAATGTATGTATAATAGCACGACAGACGACAGACGACAGATCGATAATTAAAGAATAAATGTTGGTTTAGCAAACAATATAACAAGCAAGGTTTGCTCTGGAAAGCTAATTAATGATGAATGCTTTCAACTTTGAGCTTTGCTTTGCTTGTTTGATTGTTTTGAGGGCTAATGACATACATGTAGTGTATATATATTCAGCTTGAACCAACTTTTTTTGATTTTTAATAATTATATTTGCATATTATTTTAAACCACATTTTAGAAAACATGTCAACGAGAGGTTAGGAAAATGATATTATAATGTCTAAGGAAAAAGACTTGGAAACTGCTGTGGCCTGTGGGAAGGAAGTGGTAAGGGAGAATGCTTTTTTGCAAAGCAATAATATTACTACTTCTTGTGTTGGGCCCTCTTCCTCTTTGGTGGTTGTTGCTCTACCATTCTGGGAACTTTCTCTTGTTTAGTATTCATTCACATTTTACTCGGAATATGTCCTCCACTCCTATACTACTTACCTAAATCATATCCTCTTTTCTTACATTTTTAGGTGTTTACTATGCTTTCTTTCACAACCCTATGCATACATGGGTCTATGTTTGTCTATTTTTAACTAAAGAGACCAAATTGATTTTTAATTTGGTTGTTCCATATTTGTTCATATTTTACTTTGCTTTCCTTAGGTTCGTTCGATGACGAGTTATTTAAGTCTGGCTGAATTTGATTACTGTCAATCTTTTATCATAGTACCTGTAAATTAGCAAGTTTAAAGAATAAAATGATTATAAAATGAATATATACAATAATGGGACGGAAGGAGTATTTATTGTTAACTTTAATATGTGTCAAGGAGAAGATGGATAATTTATAAGACAATATATCTTCGATATTGTAACCAGTGTAAGTGAATATAGCGAGTGGAAACGAAACATCGTATCTTGGTCTTGGAATGTTACTAGAAGTTAGTGTCAAAGTAATTAGTTAGGAAGGGTTTCGAGGGACTCAAGGGGGAATAGATGCTGCTGTCGGCCTATTAGCTGACCCAAGACTACGGGAGTAGTAACATCGAGAGGATTGAAAGTAAAAGTAGAGACAAAAAGAATAGTGAATATGTTTTATAATTTTGTTGATAAATCTTATTTCAATTATAAGTTTATGAAATGTCATAACTTTTTTTTTATATACTCCGTAATAAATAGTAAATGTGTGAGTAGGGGAGTATTTTTTTTTTTTTTTTTTTGATGACGGGGGTTTTAATCTACCGGGCAACAGCAATACACTCACAA